>QNGE01002630.1:0-107994 GCA_008508345.1 Paragonimus westermani
CGCTCGCAGAATGGCGGTTTCACTCAGCTCTGGTTCCCAACCCAACTAGTCACTACGTCGAAAGACCGTAGATCCAACATTTGTCAGGTTTAGGGCGCGGCACCAATCCCAAGAAACTATTATACAATGAAAGCCTTTCTCCATGGCTCCCACTTCTTGAGCTCCTTGAATGTCCGACATTGAAGAGCGCGTTTAGGCACAAACCGTTCTCCATGGCTCTCAATACGGACTAAGTGTCAGCTGAACTCATCCCGCCTACGTCACTCCTTCCTCCAAAAGGCACAGACGCCTGATATCTCGCTTTACTACACCGGACTTAATCCTCACCACGGCGGTCTGCACTAAACCGTCCTTGTCAGCATGACATCTAACTACCACACCTAAAGGCCATGTACTTCTTGATAGGGGTTTCGAAATTATCAATACGACGTCCCTCTGACGGAAACTGCGTATTTACGTATCCACCTCTGCCCTGCTTGCAGGGTGGGAGAGGTACTGTTTCGTGCAGCGACTCCAAAAGAATCCAGTCATAAATCTGGTTTGTTTTCACCTATTTTTGAACAGTTGTAACGTCGTCATATTGGGGCGAATTCCATGAATATCCTGCAAGAGCACCATATTAGTGGGTGGTAATGTCAGCCCGTCTTCAATATCCGACGTAACAGTCACTAACGGTCTGTTATTCAATATTCTTTCCGCGTGGACAAGGAGAATAGACAGGGTCTTGTCATCAGGGGTTTGGTTAGCACAGATCGACCCGAGGATGCGCCGAACCGACCGTATAAAGTGCTCCCACACACCTCCCTGATGGCTCGCATAAGGTGGATTATAATGCCACGGGATATGCTTTTGTGGTAATTTGCCGTTGGTAGAGGCATCATCTAAGCTACTCGTCCATCGTTTGAGTTCTTTGCCTGCAGCGGTTAAATTGAACCCGATGTCGGAATGAACATTGAGAGGGCAACTCCCTCTCCCAATGAGACGCATCAAAACCATAAGGAATGAACAAGTACTCATGGAATGTGCGACCCCAAGATGGACACTTCCATACTGAAAACAAGTTATGACACAACCACGACTTTTCTTTCTGCCGCTATCTCTCTTCATACTGAGTGGACCAAAACGGTCCGCCCCAACATTGACAAACGGGTGTCAACCCGGTTCCATTCGCGCGGGTGGCAAGGGAGCCATCGTTTTTTGCCCGCGGTGGCGTCCAGAAAACGACAGTGGAAGCAAGCTCCGAAGACGCGTTTGACAGCGGATGCACCCTGAGTAATCCAAAATTGAGGACTGATTAGCGAACGGACCCTTGACATACCGCAAAGTTCTTCCAATATCTGGCAGTGGTTGACAGACGTGTCTGACACGTGATGACGCTTTGGAAGTATTACTGGGCGTTTCAGGGGAAACGTCATATTAGCCAGCATCAGTCGTCCACCCACTCGCATCATCCCATCAGTCAAAGTGGGGTTTAACTTGCAAAGTGGATCTCCCTTCGACAACTGAACTGTTTGTCCAGACTCATGCAACCTCATCAAGTGGGACAGTGTGTTCGGAAAGCTAGCTCGCTGAACCAGGCGGACGATATCTTTCTTACCAGAGTGATTATTTATCCCAAGAAGAACACTATCTGCTAAATTGTCTTCCGACCTCGCGTGTCGCCACCGATCGGGAAATGTCGGATTGTGTACGGCAGTTATCCGGTTTGCAGCGAACGTACTAAGCTTGATGACCGTCTCTGTCAGATTAGTTCCATCTTGACAGATACAACTAGTTGAGACAGTTTCTCGTGGCTTTCTTTGGAGGGGACCGATAAGAACCCAACCAAGTAACGATCTGACTGCGTAGGGTTACCCTCGCTTTCCGAGTTTCTGCCTCATAACCCAGTGAGCTTCAGGCACGTCACACCCGAAAAGAATGGTTACTTTAGCATCGTGAATCTCGTCGAATGGAAGATCTTTCAGGTGTGACCATCTTTGGGCTTCCTCTCTCATGGACGGGACAGGTCGTACGGGTAGATCGGTTACTGAATAAGAATTGTTGATGCCGAATGTCTCTTATCTGTCTAAGGAAACAATCCTTAGGCGGACATTCTTGCAACGGGAGGTGGTTAACCCGTTCACAGCTGTTACGGACAAGGTGGTCTCCGTGCTAGCGACATCGATACGCTTGAGTTGATCCTACTTCACTAGAGTGGCGTCAAGGCCGGGATCTAAGAACGCATACGTTGAGACTGGACCGCGTATCCAGTCGACTTTCACTGGTACTATAACCAGCCTTGTATGCTTTCCGACTGTGCTAGCCCTGTTGCGAGTAACTTGATGTCCACTACCTGTCTCGGCCACGGACTGTGTGTGCGTGCGGTGCAGCCGTCTATGGCGACTCCCATCGCAGCCGACAGCGTCACAACGCGACGTGACACTGCAGTCCGAGGCTCGGTGGTGTAAGTTGAGACAAACAAAGCAACATCCAAGCCATCGCAAGTTGTCCCATCTCATGGGTGCACTCATGGATAGAAAGGAAACACGCCTCGATGGTGTGCTTCTGAGAGCACAAAACACAACCGACTTGAGGGTTCTTTGCCCGGTCTCGGCCAACGAGAAAGTTGGATGACTCAAAAGAGCCTCTTTTAGTAACTTGCCGGCTGCTTCCAAACGAATGCACCGTCCTCGGTTCCTTCCGTTCACTTCCAATGACCACTGATCATACCTGCTGCGTGCAACTCTCGCACAACGTGAGAAAAACTCGGTCAGTTCATCAAAGAACGGCTCTCGTGCCATACCAGAGACGTGATCCACATTTTCCGCCCACTTATGTTGTAGTTGAACGGGTAGGGCTCTCACAATACGCTTTAGCGTTGTTACCGAGTTGGGATAGTCCATATAGATCATTTGATTCAATGCAATAGAATAGTTTTGCGTTCGTATAGTCAATTGAGACAGAGCTTCGACGCTGATGCCTACACACTTGTCATTGGACAGCAGACCATCTGTCATAGAACTAGCGACAAAATAGGGCTGTCCGTAGAGTTCCTTTAGCAACCGCCGTGTTCTGCGATAGCCAGCGCTGTGTTCTAGCATGACCCAATCACCAATCGACTCCTTGGCTTGAATCTTGCATTAATGCATCAGGTAAAGGATTCTCTGACCATCATCCTCCGACAACTTAGATTCGACATAGCTCTCGAACTGCCGCACAACTTTCCAATAGGTCATCGGGTTGCCGTCGAAAAAGCAAACTCAACCTTTAGGAGTGCCAATGTTGCAGATAGTGGAGCTAGTGCGGAGCCCACTTCTACACACGACGAGGTTGGTACTGGTTCTGCGGTGCGAACTGTCACCGAATTCAACCGCACCCCACAGTCATCAAGAAACCTGTAAATGTGAGCGTTCTGCTCACTTCTGCCATCGTTGTTTTTTGCCTACACATGCTCATCACAGATATTTTGACTTTCGTCAGCTAGCACAGCTTTTAGCCTAGCCTCCTCTACTTCAGACTTACCTCGCAATAACACAGTCTGCAATCCAACTTCTGCCCTAGCTGCCTTTCTTTCAGTTCAGCCCGCAACAACGCAGATCTGGCCTGAACACGGCTATTACAAATAACACGGGAACCGGAGCATGAGATAGAATCAATAACACCTCTGACTTGCTCGACTGGGTTAGATTGACCATCCAAAATGGGTTGTTTCGTGAAATTATCAGATATCCTCAGGGGTTAAGCAGACTGAAGAACAATGCTGAGTAACGTACGATCCTTCACGAAGACGTTGAGCAACGCGTGGCAATAAACTAATGATCAAAATATTCAAAACAATATTGGATCGTGATGCTACGGTAATATTGAACAAATTGTCAAAATGAAAATTTGTAGAACCTCATCAGTTTCGATCGTGTTATATCGCGGATGAACCGGGTGGATGCAATTGAGTCGGAACGATTCCGAGGACGCAGTGATATGGTACACACTGTTTTACACCAAAGAGCCGATTCCCCCAGAGCCGACTATGAAGGAAAAACACTGGTCTCCCGAAAACCGTTTATTTTCTCAGCCCGAAATTCCGAGTGCCCAAGCCGAAGTCAAAGTGCCGAAAAGCCAAAGTCAAAGTGCAAAATGCAGCTCTTGCGTTTTTATGGCAAGTCGAGCGATCAGGGAAAAAACAAGCGAACTAGCGTCCAGTATGTGAGTCGGCACCAGAGTTAGAAAAATTGTTGGTACATTAAAGGAATTCGGTTTTACAAAAAATGGTAAATGCTCATTCCAGTTAGTGGACAGTTTTGGGTGTGTGTGTGACATCCCCAACAGATCGGCAGATCGTTTCCACGGAATGAGTTACAATTTGCTGCCAAACCCGGTAAACGTGAACTATAATCACATAATAAGGCACACATAACGAAAAGAACTCTTCCGAGCGGTCAACAGGTTCAAAGCAATGAGGATGAGCCGTGCTCCAAAAAAGGGTGGTGCACGCACCACTCAAGTAAAGTACAATGACCGACAACCGGCTATCCGCAAAACCATCAAATTGACGTGACAAAACAAAATCGTCCAGATCAAGGTCCAATTAACGTCAAGAAACAGGAGAAGTTCAATGCAGAGGGGTGAATAATTGAGGGAATTGGGTTGGGTCGAATTTCCACATGATCGTAGTTAAAAAATTTGATGCATATTATGTATATATATATCTTAAATTGAACAGAGGGCAGACCATAGGTATATATATTGATATCGGGCGTGGTTCTACCTATTCAGTAATGAACAGTTCGAATGCACAGCAACTTAAGACTGCTTTATAAGCACATACAACAGTACGGGATCAGTGTGACAAGGCGTCCGATTAATTTCAGCGGTAAAACATTTAGTTGGTTCAAGTTGCTCATGTAAACTAATGTGAGATTACGTTGAGAATGGAATTATAAATAAGAAAGTTGAATATAGTTCACCTGTTTACGCGCGATATAGTTTTTATGAAAGTGAAATAAATTTTGGCGTAGCAAACAGTCAGAGCGAATGTCGTAATCAGACGAGTTACGCTAAATTCGAAGATGAAGGCATATTACTGTGAACTTGTGAGTAGAATAAAATGAAATGTGAACATTGAGTTCACACTTCCCATTGTTGGACATTTGTTTGTGTGTACCCTGGTTTTAATTTGCGGCTGATCGTTCCACCTTTACACGTCCATTGCATTTGATCCTGTACATATGGTCCGTTAGTCTGGGAACTTGTACGTTTTGGGATTCAATATCAAAGCTTGTTGTCTTCCATTTTTTCCGCGTAAATTTTGTTACACCCTGACACTTCAATAATAAGAAGCTTGCCCACAGGACCACCTTCCCCCCTTGAGTCCTAATAGGTTACTCGACGGGCACTGAAAGTACAAACGTTTGCTGCTTACAAACGTGACTGTTCTAGGCCCATCTTATCGACAGGCAATGTGGGTGGACGAGGTGCTGCTCGAACCACCGCTAGACACCCAAGGTTAACAAGCTGATGCTCAGAGAATCTCCCCACAGCTTGCTGTTTGTAGCCGGTCAACGTTCCTTCGTTGGTTTTGTGGAGGGGAAGCTTATCTTGCAATACCAGATTAATATTCATTCCTTCACATTAATTTATGATGAGCACAATCATACTAGCGCTCACAATCTGTTCAAAACATTGTCTGACGTTGTGGGCATTGCTTTTGTCCGAAGCCCTACCTAGCTGCAGCAATTGAATTCTGGTCCACTAAATCCCATCTTTCTTTTGAACTAGACGATTATTGCACGCCCTTCCGCGCAGGTAGATATGAAGCGAGCGGTGGCAGGGCAGCACTGAATATTTTTCCTTCTTTGCAGGCCACCTAGTTTGACAATGTTGTACTCATTGTGAGTTCTGAATCAGCATTATGATGATGTCGTCTAACTTGTACTGATCGTTGGGTGGTGGAGGTTGTCTACAGGCCCCATTTCCAAGATAGTCCAGTGGTGGATAACCCTTAAGTGGAATGGAGTCTTTGGCCACTCGTGGTTTCCTCTTGATATGTTACTTTGTTCCTCCGGTAATAAATATTCCAGCCTTTCCGTAGTTCGGGCCCGTGGATTATATGCCAGCATGAGTCTTCAGTGCTGCCGGACTGTCAAATTCACCTAACGTATATCGGCCTTCATGTGTTAGTGAGGCGAAGGGAAGCCCTCGAGCTTGAGTTGCACTCTTACCAACGGGGACACTAGTGGTCTGTATACTGGAATCGATCGTGCAGTTAGCCTCGAGCGGATCCACTGTCGTCTTGCCGACTCATTGTGCAGCAGAAATCGTATCAGTGTTGGTACTGACACCCCAAGAAACTTTCGCGAAACAGCTGTTGACCTACCGTGCGCCCATTTGGCATCACAACCACAAAAAGACTATACTTCCTTCCAGTTTGCGGGAAAGCTGCGCACAATGGTCACTGTCGTTTTCTCCACATTACTTAATGAATATACACCACTGGCCGCCCTGAATCGCAACAAGAAGTCATGCCAATCACAACCCAGAATGAACAAAACGCATGGATGAACCATCGGTTATCTCGACTAAATAAAGACGCGGAAGAGCATATGCTCACCCACAGTTATCGTGCTTTTCCCACTGGCAAAGACAAGCTGCACCAGCAGCAGCCTTTCATCAAGCGCTCTGTTGCCGACTTCAATGGTTTTTCGGCTCAAATCTACAGCCGTAACCCCAAAGACATAAGTGCTGGGCGCCACTCCACATAACGTTCATCTAAAAACCCCTCGAGAAGAGGCTGAGCTGACTGCCGATTCTGTTAGCTCACTGTTCACCCAGTGTTGTCCGAAGGAACTGTATCCAGTGGTTAGAAGTCAGCGTAAAATAGCCTTGTCTATAAACTTGGTAGGCGACACTTTCCTAGCAAATGTCGTTCAAGCGCCTTGCCTTCAGGCACCTCTGAATTAACAGGAGCACTCATGTACAACCTACTTCAAAGTTATCTTTCCTCTTGTGACTTCTGGAATCCGCACCGCGGCTTTCGCGCCGGACGATTACTCACCATGGATCTCCAGTTAGTCAATGATGAGTGGACGACTGCGGTTGACCAAGTTATCAAGCTGGATGCATACCAGATTAAGCCAAGGCTTTCTACTGATAAATTTTACCGTTCCGGATGCAAGTTAATGCCGTTTGAGTCTAAGCTCACTACTCGGCAACATAATTTTTATGTGAACCTTGCGTTAATAACTGCTAGACGACTCGCAACTGCGTTTCCGAGAATCTTATTGGTAGTCCGCTTTTACTCCTCACCTTTTCAAATAATCTATCTTTCGCGATTCTGGCCATCCTGTTGCCACTTGAAGACGATGTCAAAATTTTGCGTGAAACAATCACCTCTGATGACCGCGCCTTTCCGTAGAATGAACTTGAGAATCTGTATGATTCGTCTCTTCCAAATAAGCCTGCCGTAAAATGCAAGATTTCTCGCACCCTGCATTTGATGAGGACCGCCTATCGTCTTAGCGGCCTACGTCTTCATGCGGCCCTGGTTGAGAAGTATCACGAGGCACAGGTAACGTATAACCTTTCAAACTCGCTCAACGCCGCTGAGAATAAGAAATTCACTGACAACATCCTAGTGTTACTAAGGCGGCTTTTCGGTCAGTTCAGTCTTTAAAGCGTTGAATTTAACTGTTCCATCTCTCCGTAACCCAAGAAAGCTGCCGTGAGCTGGCCACATTTTCTTCAGAGGGACAGAATGCTTTTTGAAAAGGTACGGCGACGTGCCACCACGGCCGTTCAAAGTCTTCAAACTAAGCCTCATGTAGCCAGCCTGTCGACTTAGATTCCACATCTTTTGGACTTCCGCCGGAACACGGTGAATTTATCGTTACATAGTCAGTTCTCACATCTGCAGAGTATCCATGCTACTACTTGTTCAATATGGCCCGTAGAAGGTCATTGAGTGGCCACCTTCTTGAAACAACGGTTCACCGTATCCGGTTGCAGTGTTGTCATTACTTCTTCCCACTGTGAGATCTCAAGATGCAGAGTACAGAAACTTACTGTGTGATTTCCGATGGCTCCATTTCTGCTTTCAAAGCTTGATCAAATCCAAGGCACCGCTCCGCCGCTGATTTGTCACACAGGTATCACGGAAAGTGAAATGACGCAGAAAACCTGCTCTTCTCAGATCACTCTCCTCCTGTTTTTCTATGGGGAGCAGGGTGGAGGTGTGCCGACGTACTGTTTCTGAGATGACGGTGAAAATGCAATCTAAAATTGAATAAATAGCGTTTGTTCTATTTGGCGTCGCAATCATCAAGAAGGTAGTTGCCCTGTCTCTCCTACAAATAGAGGAAGCGGCGATAAACAAGAAAGAGAAGGCTCTCAGCGAAAGCGGATTTGACTTATAAGCAACTCCCCCACAAAATCTTCTCCAACCGAGTTGCCTAAATCAGTCCTGTCATCTTCCTTCACCCCGCAAGTCATAAACCTCGTATTAGCGAACAGACTACCTGGCAAGACAACCAAAAGGTAACTTGGCATCTTGCTACCACTGGCTCGGAAATCCGCCAGCGTTCACATGAAAGATGTCTTTCGATCGATCTCGGCAAGAGAGAGTGAGACGCGAACAGCGGACCTAGACCAAGTCACGGACCGTGGCGGGATGGGAACTTAAAATGGAGAATAAAAGTGTGGTTTTCGCTCCTTAACCATCCCTTCAGACTCTTGTGCTTGTTTTAGAAAGCGGAGACACCGCCTGTGTAATCATTCCGACGATCGACGCCAAAAGCACAGGTACAAGTAATGACGGTAGTGAAACCGCACAAAAACTCAAAAAGCAGACGTTAATAGGGGTGTAGGGGTGACAAGCTACGGCACCAAGAATGCTGGTCGAGCGTCGTATGGGGTCGCTGACGTACGAACAGACGGCGATGTCGTGCCCACAGCCACTGATGAGGGCCGCCAGAACAATTCGGAAGAACAAGCAGATTCCAGCCTCATTACCATCCTTAATTACAGGCTTTCTTCTTTTCCAGGTTCTTCATCGCACTCTCCTTTCTCTTTCCTCGTGAAATCAAACGGGAAAGTAGCTTTTAATCGCATGTATACGAGTAGTCTGAGTCTGTTCAACAGATAACCGGGAAACAGACCGATAATTCATGACGCCCAACCCCACTTGTCCGCTTTTACAGGGATCTGGCTTACCAGTGACATCAGTGATAGTGAACTGAGTGTCCCCGGAGATTCATTTTACCGAGGGAGAAGGGAAGATCCGCGATTTTCCTTCGGCAGTATCTCTTGACACTCATAGTGGCATTCAGTCGTCTGATAAATGTGGCGCTCTGTGGCTTCGACTAGCACTGCCTGACCAAGAATCATTCCTAGCGGAGACTATTTATCGTCCTCCATCACCCGACGTCTCCGACGAGGGCCTCCTTGTGGACAACCCCCTAAGAGTACACCGCTTCACTCATCTCTTTAGTATGGGTGGCTTTAATGTACCCCTGAGCAACAATTCCTCAGCGGGACTGCGAAACCGGATTCTAGCCTTTTTTATCAGCGCTGAAGGCCTGGGCGTGGCACGTCAGCTCATCTGCGCGGGATCGTTTTAGTCAGATTCCCTCTCTTCTTGACCTAGTCATCACTGATGAGAACTGCCTGGTACACAAATTGATCATTAAGCTGCCACCTGAACGCAGTGGTCACCCCCTGGTAACCTTTGGTGTTATCTGCTACTGATCAAAACAGCCATCAGAAAGGTACACAGTTTGACATTTTGATCATGCTGATTTTAACCGCCAACTTGGCATCCTGACCTACCGCTGCAGAACTTTCAGTAACCAATGGTCGTCGCTAAGTTTTCTGTGCTAGGTGTTGAAAATCTTTCACTCAATGTTAATCAACACAATGCAATGAGTCCTGATCAGATCCATCCCAAAATGCTTAAAGAAGCAGCTTCTAGTCTGGCAGATCCCCTTTGTAAGATGTTTAAGTAAACACTCCAGACTGGCTTCCACCCTAGTGCATGGATAGAGGCGACGGTTACATCCATATTTAAAGCGAGCGACCGGTACCCTCCGGCTAGCTTCCGGCGAGTAAGCCTTACGGGCCTTCCGTGCAGAATAATAGAGCGCCTATTAAAGCGTGGCATTTTCAATCACTACTTATTAGGTCATCATTGCCCCTCTATCCTGCAAGACTTCCTTCCTAATCGGCCATGCACAAAAAATGATTATTTTCATGGATAGTCTGATGAAGGCCAAAGACAATGGCCCTATCACAGATGATGTTCTTTGATTCCGCCAAGGCTTTAGACTGTGTCCCACACGGCTCCTGAAACACAACCTGGAAGTCGATGGTATTCAAGCAGAGGTTCTTTGCAGGGTTACGTCTCTTCTTGATTAAGGAACTTTTGAAGTTAAAAACGAACCACGCCTTTCGCCTCTCTCTTTCATTTCTGCGGGAGTTCCCCAAGGGTCGGTCCTAGGTCCTCTGTTTTTTCTCATTTACATCAACGATCTTTCGGTCAGTACTTCCGGCAGTGCCCTCATATACGCTGACGACCTAGAAATCTGTAATGCTATTGAGCCCAGGGCAATACAGATTGATCTTGATGCGAGTGATCGCTGTTCGGATGATTGGAATCCCCAACTAAAAGTTACTAAGTGCGCTCACATGTCACTCGGTAGAGTTTCTGGCATGATATCATGATTCCTATTGCGTTCAGCACGATAGATATCATGGATATCGGCCCGAAGAACGACCCAAACCGCTGGTTGTTGTCTACTTTATCCTTCGCGTATCACTACCAGATGGCGGCAGAATAGGGTTTGTCGCTCTTACAACTTCTAGGTGCACTTTTCCCCGCATAGAAAACTCTACGGTGATCATGCAAGATCGTTCCTCGAACATTCCGGCTTGAAAAAAGAGGTGTTAGCTGTCGAACGTGTCTAACGCGCGACTCCCAAGCTGGTTGCGGGTCTAAGAAATGTCACTCTAGCAAATGATGAAGGTCAGCCGTCACAGAGCAGGAACTCTCCGGGCTTTGTCCTCGGACCCTCCTTAGGCAGCAGTGCTTTTCTTACAGAGTTAATAACCTTCGAAACAGCCTTTCTTTTGAAGTCGTCAACAACGCATCGGGTTTGATCTCCCTTGTTGCCCAAGGTGAATTTTGGATCAACGATCGAAGGAACCGTGGAAACCGACGAACCCGGAAATAGCTGGAGCGGATAGTAGAATACGTTATGTTTCAACCCCCCGTGAATCGGCGCACGGACAACGCAGAGTGGAGGCGGAACGAAAAGCCCACGAAGTTCGATGGGAAAACTTTTTTCATTACACGGTTTGAACATCGGGTGTGCATATATGCTTAGTAAGTGCAAAAGCCACGAAAAGCAGTGAAAACTACAAAATACAAAATTCTGTACAGAGCTACACGCAGGATCTATCGAACCACCCACGATAACTACCCTTCCCTCTGAGGTCGTCAGCAGCGCTTCTAGGGATCGTTTTAAAGCTTTGCTTTATTCTCATTTACCTAAAATTGCATTATGCGAATAATTTTCTCTGATCTTGGTATTCACTGTAATCCCCGAAAGCGGTGCTACAACCTGTTTTCAATGATTGCCTTTCAGATCAACAGAAGCCCGCTGACACTGAGCAAGGAAAACCGACTGGATCCGGGAACCTTGGGCCGTTGCCTCGACCCCGTGTATCAATCGCTGAATCGCTAATGTGTGGATGTTGACGCAGTTTAGCATTAGATGAAAAATGCCTACTTGGTCGATTTGTTCATAGCTTTTTCTTCTGTTCGTCGCGATTCACTTTTATGTACGTTTGTTTAGCCAAGTAATGTAAACCGTTACTTTTTTGAAATGAAACTTAAGGTAACGACATTGTTTTGAAATTTATAACAGTTCGAAGTCTCTCGTTATTTTGAGAGTATTGCTGGGTTATTTTCCATGGTTAAGAAAGCTCATATTTGAATTTAGCCTTGGTTAACGTTTTCTGTTTTCAACCTACCGATTGAGAGGGTGATTCGAAGTAAGGATCCCTGCTAGAAGCAATTAGTGATTCAGTTCAGAGTTAAATTAATGCTGGTTTCGGGAAAGTTTAGGGATGGATTCTCTTGACCGACGGTGGTTTATTTGCTGAAATTGTAGCCATTCATAGAACACGTGAAACGCTTAACACAAAGAGATTGCATTAAACTCCAGAAGGTTTTCGTTATACGTACAAACTAGTTCTCAATCCGCTACTCTTGTCAGGGTTGCGCTAGGGATTGTGTCTCAAATCCCTAACAAATCCCTAAATAAACCCTCGATTAATTCTAAAATCACATAGGGTGCTTCAAATAAAACATCCTAATAGGGAACTGGCCACAGCTACATGGTTGGAGCATATGAGCTTGGTGAAATACATGCAACATACGGACCTGAAAAGAATATGTACAATCTACAACAATTAGGTGTTTCCTTAAGGAAATGTAGGCGTCCAAATTACGAACTATAACATAATAAGTTCTAATTAGAACTGATCCAACAGAATAATACCCCGTCAGAGTTCACTACCGGAAACCGATTGACAATGAAAAAACCTGAGCCCATTAACCTCCTTGTATCAGCATCGACCTTGGAAAGTTGAGCGTACATAGAAACACGTGAAGCTGGCGATTCACGGAGCTAGTTGTCTTTTTAGTCCCGGGACGAATGTTACAAAATAGATAGCTTGACTGAAACAAAAGTAGGTGACAAACCGTACTCATCAAAAAGATACAGATGAGTGCGACTGCCAAAATATAACTTATTATAGTCGCTATAGCGATTAAAGTACATCTTGTGATCATAAGATACGGACGGAATTCCGTTTACAACTACTGGTTTAAACCAGTGAAGTAACAATTCACTTATAACCGCCCCGAACAATAAACAAGATTCCTTTGTAAACGCGCTGGACACTCAGAAGAACTCTGTTTTGGACCACATGGTCTAGGCCTAGTCCACAAGAACTGCACAGTACCATGCACAATAATACTACGCCCTTAGTGGCACATGGTTTTAATTGAAATTAGAGTGATGTGGGCCGATCGGAGCTAATGGGACCGAGTGTGGTCCAAAGGGATAACAAAAGGCTCGCTAATGAAGCGCTTGCTAGTTTTTTGTAAAGTAAATGTTCAAAACATTTGTGAATGATATTCAGAAAATTTGTTGCGGCGTTTTTTTTCTAAGCTGGCTACCAACTTAATCACACATAATCTTTACTTCATTCAAGGCCACCGCGGGCTAGTTAGGACCAACTAGGGCTAATCAGACCGAGTATGATCCACCTGGCCCTATTTAGTCCGAACTGTACAGATTTAAAATTATATACCCATCCAGAAAAATCCCTGAAATTACCCAGGTAATTTTTAGAAATTATCTGGTTATTTGACCCTGTAATTTTAGGATTGATGACCAACAATTAACCTAAGTTACCCACCAGGCCACTTAGCTCCCAAATTACCCATTTCACATTTTTTACGTTTCCCACGAAAAAGCTGATGAATCATTTGCCCGCGCTCTACGTGTTGCTTGTGTGAACGCTTCTTCGCATCAGTATTGCGGAAAAATATATTTTGTCGCAAACAGCTTATGAGCTTTTAAGCCCCAATGGTCCTCCACGTAGGAATGCACGGAATGTAAATTCCTGTACCCGTCACACTTATCAAGTGGGTGACTTCACTAAAAAGATCTCGGTATTAACGTCCCACACTTTCGAGGCTTATTAAATCCTGCAAATGGATTTATAAAAATATCCGGGAAAGTGTACGCACTAAGTGACTCACGCGGAATACTCTTTGCTCGTAGCCTTGGTTATTCATATTTTGTTAGTAGATAAACATTGTCCAAGGTAGGTACACAGTCGCGAAAAAGAGAAAGCTGCACATATGAGCTTCCATTTTTCCCACTCGACGTCTGTGCGGGCTTGTTGATAAAGTCCTGAGGAGCAAAGAATTACATATGATATAGGCGTAAATCTACTTAAGTTTTCATAAAACTGAATGCAAACTCAGTTGTAAGCTTACCTAATAGATATTTTTTCATGCTGCGTAACAAGATTCACTCAAATATCTCACACAAACAACTGTATGTATAAACAGTTGAATGCACAGTGACACAGTAAACCAGTGAGTGGTACGTGGGTGTGAGGCTGGATAGGCTCACCTATTGCACGATATCCTGCAAACGCCAGCTTTATCGAAAATCGCTAAGAGGAGAAACTGACGGTGTAGTCCAGACTTGTAGGTGAAGTTTTGAAGGTTTTATTGAAAACGCTGCAGCTCAATTTCTGTCAGTTTTACGTCCACTGAGACAGCATTTTTGAGAAAAGGTTGGTTGTACACTCCTCAAGGTTTTTTGAAGCTTTCTTTTCTATACTTCGGGTGTCAGTTCCATCACGCTTGTTACGGTTCAGCTGTTTTAGCTGCCATTATGTGGTAGTGAGAAAGACGGGTTGGCTGACAGCCAGATTCTCGGATCTATCTTGGAGTCCACTTTGTCGACCACCACATTTTTTTTTACAGTTTTTCTAGCAAACAGATGTGCAGAACCTCCATCGGGGAATATCCATGTACACATGTTGTTGGTGATTCAGAAATATCACCCTCCTGGCCACTGATTGATGGCATCGGGGTTAGATGAAAGATTGTATGGATTACGACGGCTTCGGATTTTCAGGTCATCAACATCAAAGTAAGGATTTGCCGGAAATTACTACTAGAATCACGCTGATTCGACTCAGAAATAAGAGCGTTCTAAGCAGCTACCTACGAGGTAAATCAGCTGAAGTGTATATAGAAGATAAGAACGTAGGGGCACTTTTAACTTTAAAGGTTCGGCTACTTAGTTTAGAGGCTGTCTAGCGGTGAATCTTACCTTGAACGTCGTATGCTGCTAGCGTGTGTCAGAGTAAATTCTTAGGCCCTCGAATGGTAATTAATTATATCATGACACTTAAGAAAGTTTTGGTTCTCAACAAATTCTGATTAGCCTATCTGTTGTTGAAATGGTAAAACTTTCCTTCACACCTTCTGTGGCAATCGTACGCTTGTGGAATAACCTTGAATCAAATATCGTTGCCATTGTGGATTCATGAATTGAAGAGGTCTGTACTCACTCTACATACCGTGCGAAACGGATTGTGCGATGGGAGAAAAGGGTAGAGTGTGGGAGGAAAGTTTAAGTGCGCTTTCAGGACATTGTCTGCATTGAGATTGAATTTGACTGAAAGGGTTTATTTGCAAAGTTCATCTGTATTGTTCTGGATGTGTAAAATTAATCACTACTTCACTGGTTTTTCCATTTTGGCAGTATACCGTAAAAGATCTTGTAGTGACGCGAGGTGTGTGCAGGGCAATCAAAATAGCTCCGTGGTTTTGGGAAAGATACATTATCAGATGAGCAGAATACAACCGACTTCATTGGAACTTAGACCGATAAGTTACACATTCACACGGTACCCACGCGGGCCCCTCGAGGGACCTAACTGGCCTTCGTTTATCCGTAGAAAATCAGTACCTTATGTTACTAGACAGCTGACCGCGTGCGCTCTCCCTTATCCACTATTTCTAAAATTCCTGCCCATTCGACTACGGTAAACCTCCACGTGAGTTAACAGAAAATCGGGAGGCAGATTTTGGTAACTTACACCAGATAAACCCTTCTGAATTTTGCTTTTTAGGTACTTGAGGCTAGTGTATACCGAAAAATGTCGGAACGATCATTTATTTTGCTGAAAGCTAATGCTGCAAAGCGCAAATACTCCACCACATTTGGCGCTGTCCGCGGTTCACGAAAAATCTTTGTAAGGTTTGACGAAGTTGTTGTAGGTTTACGTTAGAATTTGATCCACGATTTAATCAACGGAGTGGAGCTGGTGATCAAAGTTTTCTGGACGCCGTCATGCCGGACGCAATAACTTAGTGTGCTTGCGCTTTAATTCGACTCTGATGTTAGTCTTACATTCTACTACCCAGTCATGTCTCTTACAAAAGCTTCGGCAACAGAGGTGATAACAAAAGAATGCCAGTTTATATGGTGTATTTAGAGACGTACAAAGAAGTATCGACAACACTAACGAGATTTTTAGTTATATGTAGCTGTCGAGTTCCGTCATGTGTTATTTATTATGGTTATCTGAGCGGCTGTCAGAGTGACCACATTGAGCACGGACATACGAATGAAGTATGTTACTTGTGGCATCAATAGTTGAGAACATATGAATATGGTTATATAGTTCAGTAAACGGATTCATAAGCATTTATGAGCAAGAATGTTGAAGGTTTCCATCAAAACAGAGAAAATCTTAAAACACAGAAAAACCGTTTGAACTGTTTAAAAACTGTGTTGTTTCAAGCATATCGTGTACAGTTAAACAAAGAAACTAGGGCAAATACATTAAATCAGATACAAATCATGCTTCGTTCGTCTTCTTTTAGGACGATTTTTGTAAGCAACTGTATCCAACGATTGAACAGTGCAAATATAATGAAATATTTGAACTGCTAAAAAATTCTCGTTTACAATTTACATTTGGAATGCCATACCTCGATTTTCAAAGAGCGCAAACTCTTAAGCTGTTTTTCTAAAGAACGGAGGATGAGCGAGGTTAAATAAGGCAGGTTTGTGAAGGATATTGACCTGCATGATACAAAATGTTAAACAGTGCGTTATTGGAAAAGCACCTTGAACGAGAGATAAATCACAAGAACTGAACTCATTGACTGGGTGTGCATGTGTGTACATGTATGTCTACAAAGACGTTCACGCTATACGATCTATATTTTTTAGAATAATACGGTAAAATACTTAGAGATCAGTCAGGTAACCAGCCGTCTACTTCGGAACGAAAATGGTATGAAAAATTAGGTTAGCAAATCCTGTGATAAAAGTGTTGTTGACCCACCAGTATTGCCGAGAAAAATGCACAAACTAATACGGAGTTAAAAAATACTGATGCGTTTGAAAAAAATATTTCCTTACCACATATTTTACAATATCACACATCGATGCTTGAACGCTAAGCAAACCTTGATACGTATTTAGAAACAAAGTGGCTAATCTGAAATGCTACTTTCAAAGACGGCCATTATTTAATCCGGAATAGTGGTGTGGGGCATGATGTCTGAAACAAATATTACGATCTTCATAACCTAAGCAGCCTCAAGCCCAATTACTTGCGGTTGAATTTTCAGTTATTTTTTCGTTCCAACTGCATGTGGATGCTCCGCAAGAATATTTTGAAACAGTCGTGTTCCTTCTGAATTACCTCAACTAGCTTTCTCCGAAGCTGAATGGTAAAATTTAAGCACATTAACTCAGCGCATATTTGACGAACTTTAAATAATACTATTTATTAGACGAAGGGTCAAACAACGGCGACAGAATATGTGGCACAATTAAGCTCTATGTCATAATGCGGCTAAGTAAAATTGCAGAGAGGTGCCATGGGTAACGTACCGTTATTAAATGACAAGTGATAATAGTCTTACACTTGATATGGTACCTAATATTGGACGTTTTTTATAAGCAAATTATTAAAGATTCATTCCGACTGTTCTTATTTCTTCTGCTGCCAACAGAGTTATTTGGGTTAGAATAATGTAATTTACTGAATACTTAAAGGACTACTGTCAGTTATTGGATAAAGGTGCAAGGCTAGGATTTTGTGTTATGATAGCCCCTTGAAAATTCCGATGACTTAGATTCTATCGTTAAAACGACTGCATGGCTTACTCCTTCCAAGACCGTTTGATACAGTGGGATGCGACCACATGTTGGAACAAATGGACTGAATTAATTTAAAAATTTGGACAATTTTGTATGCACAACTCGACTGATAAGTGCAACAAATTGACAAATTTGTATGCTTTTTGTGTAATGCAGAAATTCTTGCAAGATCAGATGGTAACTAACATACAAAATATGATTAGATTCCATTTTTAATACATCCCTGATAGACAAACAGGAAGCTATCTTAATGCCTATCTACCTACGGATTGCACAAGAACCTTTTGACGCACTGCACAAACATTTCACAGGACATATTTCTTATTTTCGTCGTTTAAATTTATTCTCAATGAATATCCCAATAATATCTACACATATTAAGTACCGTCGCAGAACTAACAGTTTAGAACCGAATATTAACAAGTATCAAATATCCCTCAGCAGCGGAAATGCTTAAAGGGGACGTCAACTGAATTTTGTTATTTATTCCAGTCCGAGTTTAGCTCATTTTTCCGGAGAAATTGACCACATGTCTAGTGAATAAAACGGCCATATAAAAATTAATGCTGTTTCCCCAGTAAACTTGAAGGATGTTCTACAAGTTTGGATAAAAGGAATAAAAAGTAAAAGTTTTGATGCTCGCCGTCAAACCATTCTTAGGACGAAAGCTCCTGGGCTATACCTGAGATAGGTGTCAACCGATAGAACTATAACTTGAACGGGTGAAATATTGGGGCTCATATGTCTGTAGTAAACAAACAACATCCGACTATCAGACAAACATGACGATTTCGCGGACAAAGCAAGTGAACATAAGTGTTCTATGTGAATCAGCTTTTTGCTTTCCACTGTTTGTATGACCTTAAATCCGCTGGCTACTTTCGAGATGGTACTTCTCTAGTCAGTCCATACAGTTCGGGACATTCAATATTACGTGGGCATAAACAAGTTGATTGGAAGTAGACGGAAGAGTGGAATTGTTTCTCAATCTGTTTTTTTTAAACACTGTGACTTACATTAAAATGAACGTAAAACACTGAGGACGCTTACTAAGAAGCCTAATTCAAAAATAAGTTCCTCTACTAACCCAAGAACTTAAAGCCGAGGATAACAAGGTGAATACTTTTATAAAATCTTTGAATTGGTTGATTGCGAACACCATGAAAACAGTGTTACTAATCATACCGCATGTTCATTGGTTACTTACAATCGGAAGTTTTATGACTAAATATAAATATTTGCAGCTAAGACGTTAATATTTCTCTTTCCAACTTCTTTGTAGACAGTTTATCTGAGAAAATATCTTATTTTGGTATTGGTATGTTCGGCGAGCTTGGCATTCAGGTCGCAAACGTTTCATCACCAGGCGAGGTGACATCATCAGTGCGTAAGTGTTTCAGCGTATAAATTTGAGCGTGGAGTTTGGACCAAACTCTATATAAGCTGAAAAGCTTACACACTAATAATGTCACTTCGCTTGGTGATGAAACGGTTACAACCTAAATGCCAGGCTCTGCGAACGTACCAAAATTGTCAACCCGAGCTACGAACACCACCACCAAATATCCCAATATTTGTCTTAAATTCTGATTATTGGAAACAGTCGGCACTAAAACTAGTGAGACTCAATACGGCTTGTTCACTCCTGTCTTCTGACTCATTTGTTTCTAGCCACATTTTGTTCCTCCAAGTTGTTTTGTATCTGTAAAAATAGTCCCCATGGTAGCATATCTTTCAAGCCAGTTGTTATGCTTGTTGATTACCCAACGCTTAAGTTCACCTGCTTTTAATGGTTGATCAAGGTAGTGGGTCTGTATGGATGAAATCATCATTTGCTCTAATGATATGACTCTTAATCGCTGACTCTGAGCAAAACAAATAATCATATCAGCTAGATGGAATGAACTAGTGGTAAGTCGAATTACCTCACCTGCTTAAACAGGTTATTGAAACCATAAAATTACAAAGAACATGTGTTCCATTAGCGTACATTACTACGGTGTACAATACGGGTAATCAAAGTTAACTCAGTTTGCTTTTGAAAGCAATGAAGAAGGGTTACCGTTAGCCAATAAGGAAGTATATGACGGACATTGGAAATGCGTTTATCAGCAGTCGCACCCCGCAATCTTATAAGGCTGTTCTTTCTTAAAATGCTGTGGGGTTGACGAACACATTCTAACTTGGATTTTAATACGCCATGTCGTGTTATTCTTGATCGGAGCAGCACATGAACAAATTAAAAAGTTGTTGCACCTGATGTCTGCCTGATAAAGCCTGAATTGACTGAACGTTGTGCGTTAAAATTACAATGCTAGTTGACGAAGAACTTCATACTTTCGACAGAGCCTCAAAATATCACAAACGTTCATTCCAGTTTGCAGTGTGTGACCGGTTCCCAAGAATCTGATGGTCAGATTACGCTGACAAGCTGATAATTCGACATTCTTTTGAAAATTTCACAGTTTCTGATGTTAGCTTTTGTGTGTTGTGTGTTTCACAATTTTGTTTTGATTCCTACCTCACTTCTTGCTTCACTCCAAGTTAACTCAGACGTTTGACGAACCTCTACCCCTAGTGCATATTTTCAGCTGAACCCCGTTGACCGAATTTTAAGAGGTTTGGCAAACAATACGCTCCTCGAGTATTTCTGATTAGTGACATAGGAATCAATAAACTATGCACGGGATAAGGTCTGGTTTTGTATTCACACGCCACGTATATAGGAATAGAGTTGGTAAGTATGGTTTTTCCTAATTTCAAGTCTATAAGTTTTAACCAATCCTTCTGCTTTTGACACCATTTTTATTCTGTAATTACCCCCTCATCATCCTAGCTATATACCTAACGTCACCTCGATGCGAGCAATACGGAAGCGCAAAAAGAAATTTGTGTTCATTGTTTTGCTAGCTCACAGTAGTCACCTACTATCCCACCAAACTTGTCAACTGAGTTTCCAACTATCCATTTTATTCACCTCTTTTCTACATAGTCAAAAGGAGGAAAGAGTCAGCTACCTCCTGGCTCTCTTCGTACACCTGTCAAGAACTGTAGAGCTTCGCGGTGTTTTCTAAAGATTGGCTGATGCATTCTGATGCACGGGTGGAAAAACAACGACGTTTCTGGTTTTCATATCTAGTATTATTACCAGTTGCAATTCGTTATTGGCATTAAACATTTTGCTGAACTAATTTTGATTAACGTCAATTCCCTACCACGGTGACATTAGGAACTCATCAGCCCATCGTTTAAACTATGCTACGGACGGATGCACTTCACGGGTTGATTGATCTGGCCAGATCCTTGAGTTAAGTATTTCTGATACCACTGGATGACTTGAATGCGATGATCTTTGTGGACCGTTGATGTCAAGTGGGTTTTTACTGAACCTGACCTGAGATGGTTCTCACGAGTTCTCCATTATGCCACTTTTATTAAGAGCTTCAATCTGCTGACACTGCAGTGAAACCTTGATGCATGCGATCATACGACTGAAAATGTGTTAATTACGGCATGTACGTTGACTATGAAGCGGGGACAGCCTTGTAACTTGGGTGGCTATTGACGATGGCTAACAGAGCAATGGCAATCTTCACTTTTGTAGGGCAGCTTGAAAGCACATCAGAAGTCTGTGCGTTTTCCGAGAAGGTTTGATCCCAAGTCTTTACGAACGCCGATGATGTTATGGGATTTTGGAAAAAACTTCCTTGTACAACCTTAAACACCCACACGCAACCTTGCGTGAATAGTGTTCAGGTGGCCCGATTACCTCGACAGGAGACACGGTAACTGTCCTGTTAACTCCATTTGATGACCGCAAGATTAGTAACTCCTCAGTTATGTTGCAGTCCCGCATATATATACATATGTATTTAAAGTAATCGAAAAAGAGGGCACACACTGAGTAGCGAACGATTTATTAAGATGTTTCAAATCCACACTAGGATCCGTTGTTAAACGAATATGTGTATATATAAATGTGTGTATATGTGTAGATAAATGTATATATAAATGTATATATGTATATACTTTTAAAGTATTTAAAAGCGGAACACTGAGTAGTGAACAACTTATGGTTTACTTATTTATGGTTCATTGCAAATATGTATATATGTATATACGGGACTTCAGCCTAACTGAGAAGTTGTCGGTTAAAGTTAACAGGACAGTTACTGTTTCTCCCATCGAGGTAATCGGGTAATCTGGACATTATTCACACGAGGTTGCGGTTGAGTGTCCAGGTATGACAGATATGTGATGTCCATTGTGAGCCTACTGACGTTGTGATCAACTGGCCAGTCTCACAAACATGAGGGTCGGATTGCAAATTCAAGCTGGGAAAAGAATAAGCACCACTGATGAACTCTCAAGCTTCCTCACGAAGTGAGCCGGCCGAAAGTTTTAATCGGAATACAAGAGCTGCGATAGAGTATGAGTGGTGTTCAATTAGAAGTTCCACCTTTACTTCGGAAATTCTGAGCTGCATTCGGTTCGGTGTTTAAAAATCAAAACGATTTATTGAGTGAGCATTTTCACGCTTCAAGTTGCTTTAGTCCAGAAATGGCTGTAACTGTGTTGTTACAGTAGAACACTTTCCAGCTTGTACATCACGTGTTATGGATCATGTGTTTAAAATTCGTTGTACTGCGTGTTTACATAACTCTAGACTGAGACAACTGATTCATTTGCATGCTGTTCAACACCTTACTATCTTATCGATTCACACGTATAAAATACGAACAGGTGACTGTTATTTTTCTGACTGTATTTTGTTACAAAAAGTTACACCATTTTATAGTGTTAGGGCAATGTGGGTACATAGTTATCCTGGTTAGGTGAGAAGGTCTAAATGCAATATATAGGATTTCAAGCTGGGTTAATCACTCATGTTGGTTTAACTATGGAGCCGCTTAGGATATAAAGGCATTCAAAGAACCGTCTTTTCTGTTGGTGTGGGTAAGACTCCAATGTATATTTGAATTTCGGTTGTCACGTTACTTACTTGCATTGTACTCATAGAAGCGCATTATAAATTCCTGTTTTTGCAGTAGCATTACCTCTTTTTACTGCCATTCTACATGTGGAGTAAAAATTTTGAAAATTGCCTCAATATCAATGTATAATTCAAATTTACACGTAGGTCAGCAAGTTGATCTGGCCGTATTGTATGCAATGTACGATAAATACTTCTGTGTCCCGCCAGATTTTGTCACAAATAAGACCCAAAAGTCTGTCTGTCGGCAGAATATCGCCTATGCATTGTATTACCTATTTTTCGAATAACAGTTTTTGTCTGCGTTCGGAACCGTTTGGAATAGTATATAGCAGGATGTAGAATGTGTATGGTTTCATAAGGCTGACTGACAAAATTTCTATCCATTTCTATCCATTAAACAAATAAAACCTCCACATTTGGACTCTATACTTTCAGTAGGCTTGAACATTCCATACCGACCACATAAACTTGTACTGACAAGCAGTTTTATATGATTGGGTGTCATTAAGTTGGATATCATCCGTGAACTTTTGCGAAAGTTGCTGGATGAACCATATACAAGTCAGTATGAAAGAAAGAGGTTGGCCGATAGTCGAAACCAACTCTCATAAGCACGCGAATGTAGCGTTGACCGCTACCGAAATCACGTCAAGGGCACTGTGGTTTATTACAAATCAAATTTGAGGGTGCACTGTCATCTCAATTTTATGGACGGTCACTGGAGGTCCTTTTGCAGTCCCGTCTGCTAAATCGTGCTGCTCTTTCGAGTTGTTGAGCAGGGTACTATCTTCGTTTTTTGTGATTTCTCTCTTACTTCATCCTTCTAACACCAACTATGACATCTGTTGGCAAACACTCGTACACGTTGGTAAACAGTGCATTAAGTGGACTGTGACATATGATCATGATAATCTAATTCAACATACGCAGCCGACAATAACCGTTTGATATACAATTTCATTAAGACAATCACGTGTCCTCATAGTTTCATGTTAGTGAAAACATGTTGGCTTTAGACAGAGCAATCTGTTTGCATTATGGCATAAAAATCAGTGATGAGCAATACCGATAGTTATTTACAGTGCGACTTTCAGAATCAGCATTAAAAGTATAGCTGAACTTTTGAGAAGTCACTTTTTGTGTTTTTATATAAAAATATTTCACGCGTAAGCGCCAATAGTTTTACCTGATGGGACATCTTTTCGATAAGATTGGAATGTGGGCTGTGGAGGAAACCATTTGGTTGTGTGCCGTTAGAGTAATTCAGTCCTGAAAGCTGTCGCGTGTACCAATAGGTTACCAGATTCAAAGACACCACCAAGTCTTGAATGTTTCTTCTAGCACACTGTAAAAACGAATCGAGTAAACTATCGTTGAAAAATCACATCACTTACTGATGGCGATCACCTTGAACAATTTTCAAAGCTGGCATATAAACCAAAACTTCAACTCAGATTCCTTGTTTGAAAACAGTGATATTGAAAGACTTCTGATTTTGTCCACACGCCAGCATCAATTACTGTGGTTCGTTTTGTTCACTTAAAGGTGATAGCCATCAAACAAGTAGTCAGTCGAACTTAGGCTGAACAGGGTCCCAACTCAGAGGAAGGCTTTTATGAACATTCGAACATTACCGAACATGAATGTTATACGAATATCCTCTGAGCGAATAATACGCGCATGCATACATAATGCAGCTGATGTTCGGTCCACAGGCCTTCACATTATTGTTCAGCCCGTGGATGGCAGTCATCAGGTCTTTTCCTCTTCGAACGTACCCGATAGTAATGCTTGCTCCATGTTTTTCACTATCAGTTTTATTTCGTTTTCTCAGTTTTTGCACAACTTCGGTTGTCACCAAAGGTTATCTTCGAAATTTGCAGTAGGTGAAAACCTATTGTGAAACTGTTCTCTGAAAATAGTAGAGGGGGTGGGAAGACGCATTTGAACCGTACTTCCCATACAATATGTACAGGTGGTTAAGCGTTTGTCACCTGCGAAACAGAGAGTTAGTTTATCATAGCTGGCCAACCTTTCCCGGTTAGAATTGCGTGATCTCTTTCCGAAGGCCCACTACAGAAGGATTCGTCTACGATCTTACAGTAAACTGGTTTAGAAACGTGTGTGTACAAAGTTTACGGGGGCTGTGAATATATTTGAATACAAAAGTGTAGATTGTGTTTGCTAGCAGCTCAACGTTAGTTAGACTGGAGAAAGAATAGGACTGAATAGCGAAAGGTCAGATGCTCTAAGCCAATTTTGAAGGTCAATGCGTTTTGGTGAACTACCCAGGGGAAGTATGTGGGACACACCATACGAATTGGTTCCAAGCCGCTCTACACATATATCCGGAAGCATGGTTATTGTCCCTCAGGTTTGGTTAAAACTAACGACTATGAGGTGACACGGCTGCCCATCCGAAGTTTTGATGAAAATAATATTCAGGGACATTTATTCTTCCTTACATGTCTAATAAAACGTTAAGGTTTACTCTTGTCAATACATAATGTCTGGAGTCCAGATGCCTTTAGATCTGTCTCTTTGATATAAATTTAGGCACACTAAAGCCTTTGGCAATTTACTGTTGTAAAATATAATGTAAACTTGGAATGAAACTGGACGATAAATGTGTCACCAAATTAGATTTCAAGTTGTTCAAAGTCCTCTGCTTAACTTATCGCAAGCAACACGTCGTAGAAAAACTGCATTCAAATTCAAACATTTGTTGATCAATTTCTTCCACTCCCAGATCTGATTTGAAGAAACCGTGTGCAGAACAAGAAGTGTTTTGTGAAGGAAACCGATTATTCTATGGTGGTGTTACGTACGTGAATCAAAATGCTGGAAATTCTCACAAGTTTGGGTTTTTCTTCAGCTAAGTTTAACGATCTAGGGCTGCGCAAGATCGCTTACCGCAGAGTTTGTTTCTACGTAAACACTGACTAGAATAATTAGAACTAAGTATAACGCGGTTCTAAACTGTAGTTCCTGGATTGATTAAGGTAGAGAGATGTTGTTCTTCGGATCATATCACTCAGCACACTGTCTTACCAGCTGTAGCCTCGTACCTAAATTCGCCTGGCGAATATGTTTTACTTACTGAAATTTTTTTTTGACATCAACGAGGACTCTTGTTTAACAACCCTCCTGTAGTTCAGATGTAGGAGAGGTACTTTGAACAGGTCCATTCACCACCGTTCGTTAGTTGTGTGGACATAACAGCTCCACATTCACTGGAATCTGTACCGTAACATGAGAATCTAAATATAACTAGCTGAGATCATTGACGTGATCAAGAGTTACATGTGAGTATGTCACTTTCATTTGACGGGATGTACCAAGTTCAGAATATGCGACAGAAAATCTAACAACTAACTCGCGAGTTGTAGACCGTTCGCTCTGGAGAGTTCTCTGTTTACAGCATGAACGTCAGCCAGATCGGATGCTGTTCCTTCTATTAACTGCAGGTAGCTACTCCGATATCATAAGTGTATTTCAACAGATTTGTCATCTGGTTTTAGACTACGCTTCTGGGACTTACAGCTAGAGGGTTCTAGAGAACAGTTTTACGACATTCAATCATGAAAGACCTTGTGTTCCCTAGAGTCAAGCATGCAGTGATTGGTAATGGTAGACTGGCTATTCCATCAGCACATAAGTCGGGCGAAGGTACACATTACATTGGGTGCAAAATTGAAACAGCACGATATGTGTACATTTTGAGTAGGTCAGTCATGACGGTACATTTCGAAGTGCTTCAAGCTTCTACTAACCGAGGTTTACGTTCTCCTGAAAGCAGTTCTTGTTCGGGGAGTACCATATTAACACAATACCCAAATTTCGTTTTGTACATCAATACGTAAAACGAATGATTTAACAGGTGTGCAAATACAAGTCAGCGTTAAGACTTAACATCACTTTGTACGAATGACATGAAATTAGGCGCATGATTAAACATTTACCCCACATTATAAAATGCTTAGTTGTATATGTGCACAAATTTTGCAGAACAAATCAGTTTTCGGTTACCTGCGCATTCTATTCATAGCACAGAAATAGGTTCCACAGACAGATTGCCCTACATATCGAGTACCGCCTAATTCTCCGCTCTTGGTTTGTTCAGCAAATCGCGATCACTACACCCTGCCAATGACTACTTCAGTAATGTCAAACGTCACAACTCGTATATGCTCAAAAACAGAGCCGCAGTCCAACGGTTTGGAACGTGAGGTAAGCACTCGTTCTGCGCTGACACGTCGAAAATCCAAACATGACCGCATACTGCTTGGTCGCTACAAGTTGGATCGTACAATCGGCACGGGCAATTTCGCTAAAGTCAAATTGGCTACACACTTGAGCACGGGTAAACAGGTCGCGATCAAAATAATTGACAAAAGTGAATTGAGCTCCTCCAGCCGAAAAAAGGTAAGTAAACCGCATGCTGTTCTACTGATCGCTGTTCGTCTTTTGTAGCTTTCAAGAGAAGTCAATCTAATGAAGGGATTGGATCATCCGAACATCATTAAACTATTGGAAATCATTGACACAGAGAAAATCATGTATCTCGTGTTAGAATATGCTAGTGGAGGTAAGCATATTTATGGCATTCGATGAGACTTTTATGTGACATTGTAGCATTAACTAAATTTCATTACTACATCAATAATTAAATGTGATGCGCGCTTTGAGTTCGTGTGGGTAACTGAGGTGTAAAACGAGAATGGGTTGTGACTCTAGACGTTTCCTGCATTAGAAAAACGGCTTAACTTCCTTATTCTGGATTCTGACGTGTCAGAGAATGTGTTGTACACAACCGCTGCTCATATTAAACTTCTGACCTAAAAAGACATTGGTCTGAATGTTCGTTTAAGTTTCTATTGCGACTAGCTGGTATACTGGGTACCTGAATTTTGACCGCCACAAACCCATTGATGAGTTGCTGCCAGCTTCTAATGACCATTCCATCAACTTACAAATATAGCAGGAATTTGTAATCAATAGCAAACGTGTGAAAGTGATACACATCGTACAGATGATTCACGGTAGAATTAAACTGAGGATGCCTGTCATGAACACGTAATTGTCTATAGGTTTTTAATGGTCCGTAATCTCGAGACAGGCTACCTCTCTGCGTGAACACCGTTTTTTTAAACCTTCTCCATGTGAATGTGCCTAAAGGACTGAAACGTTTTTGTTTTGGATTTTAGCATGAATTTTACTCAGCCTGCGCACAAAGAGTATCGATACGCGCCACTATGGTTTAATTGGGAGATTTGTTTTGATTTAGTGCTGCTCCGAAATTGAAGCATTACGAACATTATTTTTCATGACTTGAGGCATTCAAGTGGGTTGATCGTTTTGTTTGCCTAGCATGCAATTTAGGTTGAAAACGTTTCACCGTATGTCAGAGTGATATCTTTAATACTTTACTTGTTGAGAGTTGCTGTTAGCGTTAGGGTGCTAAGGTCCTAGACAGAAAAAATGTAAATGTCATGTGACAGACTGACAACTTATATCTTTTTTACTGACGCCATACCCAATCACATTCATCTGTAAGTCCATAAACAGAACTAATTCATTGAGCACTTTGACCTGGCACAACCAGCGCAAGTCAGTCACTGTTTGTGACCTGTATCTTGCGCCCACGATCTTCGTGCGGTAAATAGGTCCATTATGCGTATACAGTCTGTTTTGTGAAACTCAGAAGAGCGTGGTCGATCGATCGACCGTGCAGGTCTAACGTGTGGAATGCACCAACGTGATTTGTGTGCTAGCTTATATGATCTGTTAAGTTGCGCACAAAAAGCATACATTCTTTCGGATAGGATGCACTACAGCACACATATGGTTACGATCAGGCTGATCATGGAAACATACTAAAATCTAATGTGAGGATGAAACTGTTAACCGGACATTCAACAACTCAGACTAACGAGGAAGTAACGGGAAACGTTGTGGTCAACATTTTTAAGTGGTGTCGTATTCTTGCGTTAATATAACTCAAAATTGGCAAAGACATGGGTATAAGCTCTAAATCCTAGTTTTTATTCGCCTAGCTTCCAGGTTTTAGGATAAAAATTGAAATTAAAAACAGATGAACGACACTGCTGGCCATCCCTGACTGGAACATCACATGAACGTCAAGATTCGTCGCATACATTGCAGTTGCAAACTAATCTCATCGATTTGTGCGTTCACTCTAATAATTGTATCACAGTTAGAGAGCAGATCATAAGGTGAGTAGTTTACATGTAGGGTTTGTAATTATGATCACCCTACTTTGCCAAGACAGCTGTCTACAATTCTGCATACACAAAGTCACTCACTAGCAGACAAGCTCCATTTAATTAGGAATCAGCAATAGTTAAGTCATTGACTTGCACTTCCGTTTCCAGCGGGCATGTTACTGGGACGGAAGAACTCTTTAGTTCAGGTGAGCTCAATTTGAAACGTACCTCCTAAGTCTGTGACTACGACTGCCTTGGTTGAGGTGTTCAAAACCTCATATGGTTGGAAGATGCGCGATGATTAACGGATGCCAGAGTTCTCCTGGTCACCTTCTTAAGGCGTCTCTCCCAAGTAATTTGACATGTATGCTTGGCTGCGTATCTGTTGATTGGTTTTCTTACTGTCCGTCTGTATTTTTCGGCCATATTATCGGATTACTACAAAGTGTTGACGTGCTACAAACCAGTGCATTCAGGTATAGCCGAAATTCACTTCTCAAATCGTTTAATTAACACAGGTGGATGCTGATTACCACGTAGACCGGAAAACATAAACATTCGATCTTTATCCCTGTCTTTCATATGAAGTCTCCTGTGCCTATGAACTCACTAATATAAATACTAACTGCTGAACGGTGTAAGATGTTTGTTGATTACGAAGTGATCAGTTCAAAAACCAGGACTTTAGCTGAATTCTAACCGGTATTACATGTTTACAAGTCAAACTGCAGTGGTTGCACATGATTGGTTTCGTGGACTTTACTGATCACTAGGTATGTTTGTACTGATATGCGCCGCTACATCTTGCCTCGCAAACATAAGTTGCGAAGGTTGTGACGTAATATCCTATTCACTAATTAATTACGTGAAACTTGTCACACATAATGTGCTCCGTAGAAGAGTGAAGATGGGTGTGTACACGTGTATAAGATGTGCAAACGTTAAATCTGTCTAGAGATCACAGGCAGTTAGAAATTTGTAGTAGTCCTGACCGTCTGCACTAGTCAGTGAGCTTCAGTGAATCTAAGGTTGAGGGCGAACTTAGCAAGCACAGAATATATTCGTTGTGCTAAATTGTCTAATTCTATGAGCTCCTGATCGGTGAAATACTTGGTTGCATCAACGGTATTACCTCAACATAGTAAAGCTTTAATTCCCTTTGTCTCGGTTTGTATCAAGCTTCCACTAGAATCAAATGTAACAATATCCACGGATTTACTTACGCAAATATTTTTGAAGTAGGTCACAATAACATCAAATGAATCTCTTACCATAAGGGAAAACTTTCAGCAAGCAGTAGTAGAATGGTCAGAAGTAACTATTTTGCGGGTGGATATACAATGCAAAAAGATAAAACAACAATTGTGGTTTACACTGTATTTCTGTATCAAGCCTTGATCGGAAATCGGAGTTCAATCATTGATGATATTCACTCTCGAAACTACTTTTTTACACAGTGAGAAAACACATGGATTTTTTGGCCTCGCATCAATCAACTATTTTTTTCTTGGCATGCCAATTAATTAGCAAACCAGGCGAAAACTACTCGCATTTTGAAGTCCCAGAAGAAACGTCAGACTAAATTTTTACATTTACTGTTGTTCACAAGAAGAGCAATTCAAGGCCTGAACCAACATGGGAACCCAGACCAATGAGACGAATATGATATCCACCGTCATTATTGCCGCAATGTCTTGGTACTAAGCTTGGCCAGCTTATCAGAGCCGTCTGTAGTCAAGACCGATGTGTCAAAGTGAATTCAGACTTGTTTACCGATGTCAGCGTTTTTGAAATTGCAAAAATGTAAAGCGCCGACTAAAAGTTACTTGTCACTGGAAAATTAACTATGACTGCATTAATTGCGATTTTTGCTAAACCCATCAAGAGTGCAAGATCCCCGCTCAAACCATAATTTACAGATGTGCGTTTGAATTCATCAGGCAATCTGTGAGCGGTCAATGAACATCACTACAAAAAGAAGGCAGGTATCACGTGTGTGACCACGCGTTAGACTAGGGCGTAAATCATTAACGACCTAAAATGCCCTGTTGTCACGACGCTCATGAATCTAATGTTCATTGGTCAAAACCCTAATTGTTGGCGGTTACTTCATTTACATATTTCGTTGTGTTTTACCTTGTCCTTAATATCAGGTGAACTTTATGAATATTTGGCAGTCCATGGTCGCATGAAAGAAAAGACTGCACGGGAAAAGTTCCGTCAAATTCTTTCCGCTGTGGAATACTGTCATCAGAAATGCATTATTCATAGAGATTTGAAGATGGAGAATCTGTTGCTGGATTCAGATTTGAATATCAAGCTGGCTGATTTTGGATTCGCTAATGAGTACCAGGTGGGAAAGAAACTGAACACATTTTGCGGCAGTCCACCTTATGCTGCACCCGAACTGTTTCGCGTAAGTTCAAACAGTGTGATTGAACGGATCAAAAAGTCTCCATAGAAGTGAGATTTTTCGAGCTACAAAATACAACCAAATAACGCCATAATGCTGTTGATTTTTTAACATAAAACTATTTCGGAAATAGGGAAGACGTGAGCAATTCCCTCTCAATCGTAAACAAACGCAATGGCAGCAAGACTGACACTTATGCTAGGAAATCAGCTAAATAACTTTGGAAATGAAAAATCGATAGAACTTATGTCCTTTGTGTGGTACAAATTCCATTATAATGCGTAACAGCACAACCAAAATGTACAAACATAACTCCGCGGGATGCATCGTTCTAGTCACGTGTCGTTCTTACAACAGATCTTTCGACTTGACGAAATCCAAGCTCGCTCATGCGCAGTTCTGCACATATTCCGTTGGACCTGACAGCAACATGCGGAGGAGCAAGAGGAATGCGAAAACGTATGTGACAAATTTTAAGGTCTAGCGAACGATCTTCGGGATACATCATTGATTGTGTCACACCACCGTGTCTATGAGCATCGGAACTAATTGTGTTAGTAAAGGTGCGGACCAAAACCTGACTGGTGACAGTTCAAAACTGTCCTCCTCGGAGTTGCAAAAATTTTGTAGCCCGTGACAATGTCACAACCATCAACCATCTTTCATTTACCTGCGGCCTCTCTTAACAGTAGCAGGTTCGACAGACCCATCACTGAAAACTCGACCAAGTGGTTTTTTATTGGCCTTGGAACCGGATGTTCACTTAATACACAACGATGGCGTGTAGTGTTTCCCATTCAATCAGCCTACTTAAAACAAACGAGCAAATGAAAACACTGATGGTAAACTACAGAGGGTTTATGTGCACCATCCGCTTGGTCACCCAGTCTTAAAGCTAATGCTAATTCCTTGACCGATTTTTTGCAAAAACAAACTCGACTGAATTCGTTTACCGTTTGACGATGTCCATTCTCATTCCCACACCACATGTCTGAGCTCATCCGGGTGGATGTAGCATATAAGATTTAACATTTACCATGTGCATTTTACGGCCAACGGCGCAGTCAGCATTGTAAGGACTGGACGAAGTTAAAGTAAATGTTGTGTCTAACAACGTATCGATTGTCAATGATGGATGTGGTCCTCCTCAAGTTGTTAGTTTATCGTGTAGTTTTATTTGAAACTAAATCTTTAAGAAGTGGTCAACTGTGAGCATGGTACATTACGGTTCAGCTTCAGGTGTCTTGTATCGTAACCTGAATTGGGGCTTTAATAGGAACAGCACGAATCACGAGCTTTTTCTATGTACTGAGCATTTTGTGGATATGTCTGGTGTCGGCTGGTAACACGAGATGGCCAGTATCTCTCTAGCACAATGAGAGGACATACCATGACACCACAGTTAACCCCATTCTTATTCCACTGGTTTTTACTAAAGCCTCACAGTGTGAGTAGGACAAAGAGTTTGGTTGCGACGGTCCCATTCATTTGTATTTAGTATCACCCATTAATATACTAGACCGTGATGAGTTACCAGATTATTGCCACAAATGACCAACGGATGGTGATGGCGCACTTCTGGTGAATAAAATAAATAACTCTATTTTAGATGCGTTTCAAACTGTTGTCGATTGCAGATCAAGCTAGAAGAAGATGCATAAAATAAGAGGGAACCTCATGGATATGTCCTGTGAAGAATGTAGGACGACCGGTAGAAACTTCGTGTACATTCATTCCGTACGTTTTCCATTATGAGTGTGTTTTCGGTAGCGGCCAGTGTCAATCGGGAACGCTAAACGTACGGAGTATTCCAGATACTCAATTTTTGGATTGGTTTGTGTTCAAGTGACCAACTAGACCTATGTAGCAACGCATGCCTTGCTAACGTTTTCTTGTGGGAAGTGATTATTACAATGTTTTATAAATGGGCTACTTCTTAATTCCACGCTCACTGGTGCGGTTCGTTTGTTGAAACTACTGAGTGATATATGATGGCAGGAAGGTTATCGTATTATTCGTAGACGTGTATAAGACTGATAAACAAGTAATTAGAAATTTTGAGTCGTCACAGAATTCCAAGATCTAGTTTTGGTGAGTGAAGCTGGAAAGCGAATTCAATGTAGATTGCCGAATCTGAAACCCACTGGATTGAGACGCGATACAAACAATCGGTTACTGAAAGTAAAGGAAAATTTGTCGAACTTCAATGCACTGGTTACCGTAGATCACGTTTATCTCCAAAATCTAAACCTGTAGACTTAGTTCGCTTGTAACTTTACAAAAGATAGGGCCAGCCGGACCATCTACCTAAACGGCCATGTTGTCTGACTGAGTTGTCTGCAAGATAAGGAAGCCAATTGAAGAGGACCAGCATCAGGAAAGCTGCATTTTGAATCCTACTTTTGACTTAGTTGAGATTTCTGGTTTTTTCTATGCGGAGCTTCTACACCCATTCTTATTTCAGTCTAGCCAAACGCTTTCTTAAGTGTACTCCATCCGTTTTTTCTGCACATCCCCAACTGTACAAAAATAAGTTCGCCTGACTGGCTAGCAGCATAACCCAACCTACCGTTCAATGCAGCCATAGAAAAGAAAATTCTACAGAATAGGAAAACATGTATCATCAGTTGGTTTATTCTGTTATACTTTTGCAGTTTTTCTTTGTAACAAAAAGGAAAGGCCTTGTGAGGTTTAGAAAGCAGTAATATCGGCTGTTGTGGACGATGAAAAGATCCGGACTACGGAAAAGCTTTAAAATGAAGAAATGTGCCTGTTATGTTTCATCATCGCCATCAATGTGGAGCAGGTTTTGGCCAATCTCTTCATGCTGACTGTCACTTGAAAGGTTTGTAGTGTAAGAATAAACTTTTCTGCATTCAGTTGGACCGTATGTCGTGTGGTATATTTGATCAGCACATCATCACGTCTGTCCTACATATCCGATCGTCTTCCGTCCTAGTCACTGTCCAGTAATGAACACCTGAATAGTGGTGAACACGTGCTACCCTAAACAGAATTCTCACACCTTCTACTCACGGACAATTTGAATCATCCAGAAATTAACCTGGATCCCAATGTTGCTACCGTTCTGCCAAATGTTCTTTGCTTCGGATTTTTACAACACAGTTATTAAGCCAATCAACCTAATACGGAACTAGTTGCCATAAGTTAACCAGCTGTTGCAGCCTACTTGAGGTCAGACGATAAATAGTCGTTCGTCAAGGCCGCTAAATTTCAACTTGACGATAGATGCGTTTCACTAGAGCGAACAAAACAGCGTCTTACACAGAATCCTCCCTCAAACCTAACATCCCTTAAGACGTATTTGTGCCCCTGAGAAATAAACACCCTGGGGGTAATTTGCTAAAGCTGTTACATTATATGGGCCGTCTTATTTGTGGAAAACGTTCTTTTAGCGTCTGGGCTTGCCCACTCTGCAGTAGTTAAGCGGAACTTGTCACATCTGTTTCAATGATGGTTGAGTTGAAGCACAAGCTCAAAACAAGCATTCGAGACGCCCAATCAAGTATCCAAATGACTGGACCATGAAAACCATTAAGATAGAAAAGATGCAACTGGCCTATCATGGCCAGTGGTTTTCTCTTGTATTTTGGACTATCATTGTTATATGTTTGATAGACTTCTGTTCCATTTGATAAACTCTAATTTTCTCACCAGAATGATAGAGGTGGTCCTCTACATCCTCAAGACCGGTGTTAATATCCTGGTATCTGACAGGTACTTCACAACTAACGATGTAATTCAGAATTGCGTTCTACGTCCAACGTTAGTCACCATAAAACTTTCTTAGGTCCCTGATGTTAGTATACTCTCACGTGACAGAACTTTGTTCAGCTATTGCTAAAATGGAACGGGCTCATGAAGAATTCGGCACTTTGGATCGCCATCACACAACCTACAGACTTTTGTTCAACTACACAACAATAATGCGATGTTCATCCGTCACTCACATAAATTAGGATTTTTGAGGAATAAAAAAATGGATAATAGTCTCAGCGAGGGCGAACTAAGAACAGCCTTTTTAGACTTCAGTGTACCACCAGACTGCGCCTTGATGACGATGTATACTAACACAAAACATGGGATGCCATATCGGCTGTTTACGGGGTTGCAGTCGGATGGTATCTTTTTAGAGGTGAGATGATTGTTAAATCCCGTCTCAGATCTACTGAACTCCTCTATTTTGCCTTATGGCGGTATTCCATGCGACAAATGACCAGTGTGGAACGACAGCTTAAATCCAATATGTTCTGCGTCTGATATTAACACATTAAAGATGGACTTGATTTCGGCGCACATTATGGTGTGTCGTCAGTAGTATCCTCTGAGCAGCTTCTTCATACTTAGAGTCGTTCCCTCTGTCGTCGCTCGATGAAGTGGTAACACTAGTTGAGCTCCAAGAAATGTGAACAGAATTCTTCCACTTGGGGTGCATTGTTCAGATCTCTCACAACAATGTTATCAGTAGTTACTTGACGAGCACATTTGCGATTGCATTCTGAGCCTCGGAAACGGTATAGCAAGTGACACAATTATAAGGTGAGGCACAACGTCTAAGGTTTAAGTGGGCATGAATAACCAAACCCGATTCCGATTGGCTTTCTACTGATGCACAGACATCTCGATTGATAATCCCATAGAGTTATCACCTACCGTCGGGCAGCATAGATTGTCGAAAGTTGGCGCCTGCCGTAAAGGAAAAATCACCTGTACATCATTCTCACTTTGTTCATTGGCCATACTGGTGCTTATGGCAATACGGTATGCATTTATTCAGCCATACGACGTTTTGATTGCTGAATGTACGTGATAAACGTTCAGTTATCCCAGGGTACGGGAAGCCGACAGAATAGGCGCGGTGTTCGTTTGTGTTATCCGCATTCTTCTCAACCGTCTTTCAGCAAACGCAGTTCACTGGAGTCGACCTAGCCGAAGGTGACGGGTGGCGCACATTTGCTTGTTTGCGCGGCGCGTGTATGCGTGTTTGACTGATCATCCCCGAGGCTGAAATTGTTCACTTGGTTGTGGCTATGCGATTGTGCTGTTCATTATCATTGCGAGTGAAGACGGAAAGCCGATCAACTTTGCCATTTCTGTACCTGTGTGACCATATCAAAGTAACTGAGTCCCACGGGTGGTGGGTCGGTTAGAGAATGGAATGTCGAGTTGACAAAGTGTCACGCATCCACGTCACAGTACTTTTCTCGACGCTGGTAACGAAGATGTGCATTCAGATGAGAAAGCAAACGGACCCGTACACAACTACAAAGGGTTCACTTTTCACAAAAGCTAAAAGTAGCTTAATGGATACCAACAGTCAACAGGTTAGCATTTAGATACCGGACTGACGTGGAAGGTGCCTGCAGCGAAGAATTTTCGATTAGGTTTATGCGCGTTTTGTCACCTGAGAGATTACAATCTGAAGAGCTTTTCAAGTGCATTGCAATGAGCCTGTTTCTCGAGGTACTTTTGAAAGAATTTTGGTAGTCAGTGGTGACTTGTGAAACGGCACTTGATAGGCTAAAGAAGAGATTATTATTACTTGTGTCAGCGGGAATACACATTTTTTAAACCGAATCGCCGAGTAAGTGATGTGGGTAAAGATCCCAAACCTATGCGTTCACCTGGAATGCGACTGTTCTACTTGGATTATGTTTTACTATCGTTATCCTCCAGTAGTTAGATTCATTCCAGCCTGTATTCAGGGAAAGAAGGCCCATAAATATACTGGTGTTAAAAATTCTGCATTGGTCTGCCAGCGTTTTATGTGTTGAGTTTTTTAATACTAGTTCGATTATCGCAAGCCGACTTCAGTAATCTTAATAACTGGATGTATTACTTAGTGCACACACAAATGTGGACACTGACATTGATTCCTGAAAGATGCTGATGCTTAAATGAATTCCGACTGCTTATATTTGAAGTCCTTAGTTGTTCACCAAGTGAAGTGAAAGGCATTCGCGTTGTTGCATCAGAAGCGGCATTTTATATTATAGTGAAGCAATATACTTGCTGAACTGGTAAATTTTCTCGTTGATTTCATGTGCCTTGAGGCTGATGTTTTTTTAAAAAGCTGTTGCCTGCACTGAACAAGAAAAGTTTCATTGAAATGTTCAAGTAAGAACGATTGCAGTGCTTTTGAGCGGACTACAGAAACAACCATCTCGATTGGTGAAATAACATATGAGTGGCTAGTGAAACAATTGAAAGTTTGAGGGTCATCAGCTTTTTGTTGACCTATAAATTGTACCGACCACGCTAACTCCATCGTGTGCTGCTTCCATCTGGTGCACAGTATTATTAAAAACAAAAACGTCCACAAATATGTTAAACTGAGGGGAAGATTTTGAAAATCAAGTTGGTATTATACAGTAGTTCGCATTGTCGATAGACTTGGTGCAAAAAACTCGGGTTTTGAATCAATGCACGAAATGCTAAACACAAGAGCTAACCTATCTGCACAACGCTTTATGTTGTTCTGAAGAGAACTGATCAGCACTTGAGTGATTATTGGAACTCTAATGTACTGAGCCAACATGTCTGAGTCCATTGTGTTTCCGGTAAAACGTAACTACTGTTCGAGTCCATCGGGTTATTTTAACTGCTTGAACAAAAGAAAACTTTAAGTCATATTGGTATAGCTGCAGAATTATCATCAGTAGATGCGCTTGAAAATCCAAATATTTTTCATACTGTATTATAAAAGAAACATTTCTGCATTTGTTGGCAGGTGCTCTAAACTTTGTTCTCAAATGTAGTTTTGTGTATGGACCGTAGATTAAAGTTCAGATTTTGCGCGCTTTTTTACAGCAGGTGAGGAATGGCCGTGCATATCCAAGGTACTCTGATCTAATCAATGCAACTCTTACCTCGAACAGTTGAAAGCTTTAAGTTTGGGTCTTGTAAAGGTGTTCGACTTTACTGCACTGTTACTTTCATAATATAGATTGCTAGTCGTTGAACTTTAGACAACCAGAGTTACACAACTTGGTTCTAATACCGATCCTTCATTGACTTCAACAGAGTGCCTTCAATAAAACGCCATCGTTAGATTTGATGTGTTCATAACCTTTGTTTTTTGTTGTTTATGACAGTGCTCCAACGAAGTATTGGCGTGTAGGTTAATTTTATCAAGATAATCCATACTTATGCAGACATTGAGTATCGCAATGTAGCCGGATAACTGATTGCGTGAATATTCATTTTAAAAGTTAGGTACAGTTACCGTGGTAACGCAAACATCTGTACTACCAATTATCGCAAGTGCTGTGCCACTAAAACCATTTCGGTTGAATTACTTAGTCATGTTTGTTCGTACGAAGCGGGATGCACGAATGATGAACACCACTAAAGCTTTGTGAGGTTACTACCGATCTGTCAAATGATAAAGACATATTTGACGTACAGTCTGTTCGACAGTGAATTTGCAATCAGATTATTCAAGTGAGCATACTTCACGGGATTTGGATAACCAGCAAGGTAGGTCAAACCGTAATGCAGACCATTAGTATAGTATACTATAAGTTACGCCTGGAAGAAGAAGTTACCAGTCTTCGGCCAGATGTTTTGTATGTTCACAGGAAGCTATCGTTAAGTGGTTAAAATCTATGTGTTACTGGATGAGGTTGAAGTAAGATAGAAATGTACCAAGTTGTGGTACTCTGATTTTCTTTCGTGATACAGATTAGAACATGTCATCTTAAGAACAATGAATCACTTTGTGTGCCCACCTGCTTACACTGACGGATTCTGGTGTCCCTGAGCATTGGCCGCTGCAAAAGGAAACACCGTAGTAACGATCTCAAAAATGCCAAGTTCATAATATACCAGCTTTTCTTAGCATTTATCCACGAGCTTAAATTCAAGAAAGCGTTTCCCATCAACTTTAGTAAAAATGAATTCAAACAGCACTTCTGAGGTAGGCCACCTGAGGTAGTTGAAAGGCAGAGTATTACACCTTGCTCCTAACTTTGTGTTATTCTCATTCTGTTTGTCAGCTTTTCCAACCCTTCATACTTCTCGGGAATAAACAACAGTAGCGAACATTCAACCCTCATTTTACACACGGAAACCGTTATTCACATGAGGGTTGCCAGCTTGAAACAGGTTCCAACTAACCCCAGCTAAAAACTAAGACAACAGCATGGCCGATCGTGGAATGCCGAATTGACAGTAAATAACGAACTGTGCTGATAATAACCTGAAAACCAAATTCTTATGAGTTCTGTCTATCAGATAACGTACTTAGCAATTAAAGCGTAAGTATTTTGCTTAAAATTTTCATGTAATCTTGTGAGAAATTATATAAAACGATATGTGAAACCTCATTCGTCAACATTTTAAACACATCGTAATGTACATCATTGCAGGGTAAGGAATACGAAGGCCCTGAAGTAGACGTCTGGTCGTTGGGTGTTATTCTTTTCAAGTTGGTTACCGGAAATCTGCCGTTTGATGGTCACAGTCTGTCGGAACTGAGGGAACGTGTACTTCGTGGAAGGTATCGCATACCGTTTTACATGTCCACAGAATGTGAACGTCTGTTAAAGAAAATGTTGGTGCTCAATCCTGCCAAGCGCTACAGTTTGCAAGTATGCAATTGCTGTTACTGCATATTTGTTAAAAAGTTTGGCAACAATTTGGGCATTTCCAAGAATTTGAACTATTTTATAAATCAGTTATCGAGGTCGACACATTGGATATTTTTGGTTGTTTTTAATCACCAACAATTTTGTTTTTACAACAAAGGCAGTCGTAAAATGAAGGAAATGTTGGTCTTGATGGACCTGTTTTTTTAGTTACGATCGTACTCCCATTATCAAGTAAGTTGTATTTGTAAGATGTGGGCACATTGGTGCTCTTGACTTAGCTGTAATTCGATGTTCAAGCACTGAGGCTTCCTGAATACCTTCTCAGCCCTTCTATTTTCATTGCTGGGGACGCTTCATGTCTTTGGTCACACGGTGGTGGAACAGCAATATTAACCATGACTGTTTTGTCAGAAATAATTAAGGTTTGCAGCAAAGGTGCGTTTCGTGTCAAAAATCATTATGAACGATCTCATTTCATACCTCTGCAGCGAAATCTTCGCTTGTAGGAACGAAAGTTGTTGGTTTCACTGGAATACATTCTAAGGCATTCGCATCAATTGAACATCACTTCTGGTTGATCGTAGATTTTAGACTCAGTCAATCTGTTCAGCAAGGTTCGCGGTATTGAAGAAATGGAACAAGAAGGAAACTCGAATAGAGTGACTACTGTTGAAAAGGTTTGACCGAAAGTTTAATCCAAATGACAAAGCTGCGAACGAACATATTTTGTATCCAATTGGTGTAGTCTTAAAATTCTTTACAAATGTCTGTGTTCATAGCGATCAATCAAAAACTAACCCTTTGTGCCTTCATACGCGCACGTTTTTACTCAGTTTCGAGTCATTTTACCCGAATGGTAGGTTCGTTGATTAAGTTATCAGGCGAATTTTTCATCAGTGGCACACATGCCAGTATCTACTTCTGCACTGACCACAGCCTTGCGGCTGGTCCAGTTCACTAACATCCGAGGTTAGACGTGCCATCGAGACTCAGCTCTAGTATCCATCTTGGTCAGAAATAAATACATACCTACCTCCCTGTGTGTTTGATTGAGGGGCTAACCTAGTTGTAGTTTGGGTAAGGTAGATTTCATTCAAATGAGCCCTAACATGCGCCCCTCGAATTACGTAAGCATAACTAGACTATGTTCACGTATCATGGCTGAAATTGGCAACAGATACATTTACATCCTGACGAGTTGATGTCCTGTCTACGTAATTCGGTAAATTGATGAATTGCGTGAGCGTAATTTGCAAAATTAGATCATATCACATGTACAGGTTGTTGCTACGTCATTTATGTATACTTACCTGTGATGGGAGAAATCAAATCCCTTTTGGCGTCATGCGTATCAGTTTTCTGAACTTGGGGTGTTTCCTAACATACCAATACCAAATTTGATCGTAAATATCAAGGCTCCTGCTTTTTGGTAATTTAAACGTCGAACCGATCGGCTATTAGCGTGGTCTAACTGTAAGGAAAGAATTATCAATATGGCTGTGGAAAATTTCGTTTTCATATTTGGCTGAAAAATTTCCAGTTCATGAAAGTATCGTCTAGATAGAGTGATGACTGGCTATTCGTTACTTGTTTCTCGTAATCAGGTCATATACATAACAGCGACCAAGGTAAGGTCAGTGCAGGCTTGGTTTATTTGGTGTATACCATGGAATCTAAGTGTGCCCTACAAGTTCCGACTTTATCACAAGAACAGTGCTAGTGCACAATATGAACTATCACCTATGTGATCTGATTTACTCAAGTACCCAAATAGAAGACCACCGCCAAACCATGTCAAAAACATTTCTGCTATGTAATATTCATTCGTCTGCCGAAATAAACTGGTATTTTCTCGTTTACCTCATAGTCCAAGAGAATTTTGCGAGAGTATGGCAGTATTATTTTCATGAAAAATCACTGAGAAAGAGCTTGCTTGCTAGACCCTGTGTTCCCATTATTATTCTCGAAAGTTGCAGGCCTACTAAACTAAGTTCGTGAGAGCCAGTCTTGAGCGTTGAAACTGCAAGTAGTATCTCGGACCTTAGGACACGTTTTGAGCGTCTAATGTGGATGAAAATAACGTTTTATCTGTTGTGTTATTCTGTAAGTAGTTACAGAGATCCTTGAGTACGTTATTCAGACCCGGGACTCCAGGTCATTGGTCTGGCACGATTTTTGCACCATTCAGATAGCTGTAAAACTAGCGGACCTCTGCACTTGTTACCACCGTTGATGTTAAGTCGTTGACAGAAATCAAGAAAATCATGTAGTCTAAGAGCCACACCGACGATCTTGAGGTATCTGGTGGGGTCATAATTTGTATTATCTGTGGCACAGATTTGAATTCAGTCTTTCTGCAGAAAGCTGAATGTTTGTGGTAGAGCGCAGTGACAGCAAAGACGGAGGTCCGCTGCATGCTCTCGCGATTGGCAAATTAACTCTGCATGACGGGTTTTTCTGAAACTGAAGTACATTTCGACTGTCATTTCGCCGCTTACCACATCAAGTTTTATTTCAGGGTTAAGTTGGGTTTGGAGCGGCAGTCCCGCCCGTAAGAGCAGGGTCCGGGTTTGATGACACTGATACGAATGTCCGCTTCAGCGGCTGGCTTGGGTCCCAAGGTCATTGAGCACTTTTGGTTGAGGACGCTACCAGGTATGACGCAGAATGGAGCTTAAAGACACTCGTGTCGTGAATCCCAGCGCGCATCGTTCTAATATACTTTAATACGTTGACTTCATATCTTTCCCTCTCCTCATTAACTAATCCACGATTTTCTCTCTTATGTTGACAAAGTATTATTCTTCGCTGGGTTTAGTATGATAGGTTTGAGCTGTATTTTGATACACAGATCTATGTACTAAACATTTAAAACGCCAAATCAGTCGGCTAACCAACATTTACCGACCAGCAGTAGTCATCAACCTAATACAGTGCATTTTAAAACATGGCCTACTAAGAAAAGATGGATTATTATAAATGAATGTTTTGTAAGACACCAAAACTAGCAATTACACAGGTATCTGGAGATTTAGGTGATTTCGTTTTAGGCGGTGCTTATGTTCAGCATCAGAGTTGTATTTTGAGAAACCGAACGGACGGCCCGATTAGAAAGACAGTACACTGAAATTAGGACATTTGTAAACTTCAGTATAATGTGAATATGATCTGTGTGTGATAGACAGCTGATTGTGGGTTCGAAAAAGAAATCAAAAATTTACACGCCCTACTGTTTTCTTGAAGATCATTGTGTCCATTAGAATACAAGTAGTGAAATGCTCGGTTTTGTATTTTTTGCCGTAAGATGCTATCGTCCTATGCACTAATTAGCAGCCTAACACAAGTGTTGGCCATTCATTGTCAACTTGTAGACGGCTCACTTTTTTAAGTGTGATATCATTGTCATCCCCAAAGCAGATTAGAAATTTCTAATATCTTCCTGGTACTGTAATGTGTTAATCTGGCTCATTAGCATGAGTCCAAACAAATCACACTTCTCTTAATAGAGGGCCACAAAAGGCCATATGGTTTCATCTCTAACATTGTAAGTCGTCTACTATTTAGCATGTACACATTAGTTTCAACTGTACTACAATAGAATGCTCACTTACACGTAATTAGAAGTGAGATCATAATTGCCAACTAGGTTTCCAATTGCATCTTTACTTAATTATGACCAGCTGACATATTTGCTTCCACAGAACTTCATTTGACAGACGTGGGACTTCGAAAAGAACCATCTTCTACAGCTTCACTACTGAATATTATACACAAGTAGGAAAAAATACTTGTAGGTAGCAAAGTTTCAGACTGAAGCAATCAACATATTAACGACACTAGAGAGGCCGACAGTTCGCTACGTTCATTTTAAGGTGTACTTTTGAGCAAGCTAGTATAGACCGTACAAACCAGCCTAATAGACATATGTTTAATGTGGGTGTTAAAATGGAAATTCTATTGTAAAAACCAAAACGGTCAAAGTAGTAATGAATAGCAAAATTAGAGTAATCGAAATTAGCATGAACAGTTAGCAAGCCGTCCTTAGCCGGTAATACTCATGATGTTCACTCTGACCCGCAGTTATGCAAAAAACCTAGGTACACCCGAACCCAGACTAAACTGCACACTGTCCTGCAAATGGTTACATTCTGAGTCTGTACGAGTTGTTTCCACGATGCACCTAGTAGAATTTTGGCCGACAAAGAAATCATCATATTTCGTATGTCATACTCAATACATATCATTCACCTTTCCACAGAAGACTACAAAAGTCATGCTATGAATGCCTATAGCCAAACATTCCTCTTCCAAACCTTAACATCTGGCACTTTGACCTTGATAGTGCATCATCACGTGCGGGCTGGTCAATTGCATATCTTATAATGTTTTCTACTGTTTCAGAACTTACGCAGCGCTGCAACAAAGCGCAAGGTACCCAATGAACTTCGTTTGTTTAGTCGAAGACTAACGGTTACCTCCATTAATGGATGTCTATTGTCAAACCTCCGTGAATCTCATCAGAAACGAGTATTCCGTAGGAGATGAGCAACTTTTCAGCAGAGTTCTTGAAAACCAATGAGAAGTAGTGAAATACAAAAAAGCAAAATGTCTAGAGTGAAACAAGTGTATGAAAAATGGACCGGCTGCATATGGTGTATAGAGAACAAATTCAGCATGCGGTGAGACCACGAAAATACCAGTGATTTTAGGTGGATTATATTTCGGATTCAGCCTGAATATGGTTGATTGTACTTTAGTTTTTCAGTGCGAATCTGTGCAAAGTTTGATTCCTCTAGTCTGAGGGATTATCTGAAGCGCGCTGTATAAACTGCTGTCCATTTATTTTAACCGTGTTATATTTTCTGACAATGGTAGCTCAGTTAGTTTACCACGTGTTACCTTGATACAGCTCAGCTAATTGGGATGCACTAGTCTTAGGAATGACACACCCAAAACTCAATACTTTTGATTCACCCGAAAAAACAGTTTTGAAACAGTGAACGCTTGATCTTTTCGCATTACTAAATAAGCACACTGAGGCTGGAATCCAACAAAATGACCTTTCAGTATAGGATACTGAGGAATATTGTACAATTCCGTTTAACAGGAAATCCGGTTACACTGGACAGGTCATGATTTTTCTATTTTCCGCTCGTTGCCGCCATCTTAATTGAAAATCACACGCGCTGTGCAACATTCCCCACAAAATATCGATTAATGTAGTGATGTGCCGCGACTGAGTGTCTTTACGCCAACTGATCTTCATCAAGCTCACGAACTGTGAGCAACTGCTGTTGATATGCATATTTCACTCGCACGATGACGGCAAAAAATCGGCAAAAACACATGCGGAGGAGTCTGTTGAATAAAATTAATTTTGAAAATAGAAGCCTAAACTGAGGTCACGGGGGGAATTTGGAGCTACTTGATGTGTTTTCCATGGGTTGTTAATCGAATCCAGTGGCAGTGAAATAAAGTAGGTTATTTTGATTTGGTTGGAACAATCCTGCCTCTGTTTAGATGGATCAATAATCTCGAATCTGACTTTAGACCTCGCATGTGAAATGAGAGTGTAATCAGGCAATGAGGCTTAGAACAGCACTAAGTGAAATACCCGACACGTATCATTACCAGGTCTAGATTATCAAAAGTTCTATAGGATTTTTTGCACAGACCAAAAATTGCCATACAGATAAGTGTCTAATGTGAATTGGTGTAGCGAGCTTCCATAGTTTTGTAAATAACCTGTGTTAAAGAGGTTACTTATCTCATAGTTTAATTTTTGAGTACTCATCATTGAATTTAAGGACATTTAGTCTTCTCTTCTAAAGAAACACAATGATGGATGATAAACAGATTTCGAATGTGAAACTTGGTCCCAAGTGTAAACGTTGCAGTCGGTTAAGGATGGGTCGTTTTTCACTCTACAGTTCCGCTATCCACTGAATGTTATAACGCGTCAGTGAGAGCGCAAAAGATGGCTGCCAGAGTACGGTGTATCTGGATTCACATTTCAACTTCCAGACGCATTACTTCACTTAGCATATCTGGAATTTGTACATTCTTCACACAAATCCTATTGAGACAGAATAAATTGCACAGCATAGACAGATATTGATGCTGTGCAAAGCAATCCTGAACCAAGGAACAGCCAAACTCCGAATGTATTCAATAAAATCAAATTGTTATTCACTTTCAACTTAACTGAACAGATTGTTTTCACTCTCAGAGACAGTTGACACTCAGGTTTCTAGTCTGAAAGCGTACTGAAACACGACAACTTAGGATGCAAAATTAGTTTGACTTGTTAAAGTTTTAATGACTATTCATAGGTTACCCACTTCGTCAGTGTTGACGGATAATCTGCTTCGCAAAGCGCATTAGGAGCACACGCTTACCTGCAAGCGAAAATGACGAAATTAGTCGGAAGTATCAAACACGTAGGTACCCTACCAAAGTGAACTGGATTTTTCTCGGTTCTGGAACTTGGGATAGTGCAACAGAGAGATAGTCAGAAAACCACCAACCAAATTTCCTGAGTTCGTTAATTATTTTCTGCTGCTTTATCTAATTCTTCACACGAAGTAGATGCTTGTGTGGAAAAAGTGTTGTGTTGTTCTGTATTGTTTTATGGTTTATGGTGTCATTTATCCAAAAGACGTTAAATGAACTAGACAAACTTTGAAATGCGTATATCGTAATGTTCATACCGTGAAGAACTCTTGAAGGATAAAGATTTCAGAACAACACTGAAAAATGTGAGATCAAAGACCAGAACCATTATAAGGCTTGCTCAGTTGTGATCGTTGTTTAGAGGCGAATAGCCGTTTTCATATCGGTGACGGCTACCACTAAATTCATTTAGCTGCAAACTCATATTTTGACAAGAATCCGACGGTCAGTAGAACCTCCTCCGAATTTGCATGTGTGATTGCACGTCTGTGTGAAAATATTTTAATTAAAACATTCATACAAAGTTAATTATTGCAAACTCACAGCAGTTGCAGAAATATTAATTTGGTTATTTGGAATTTTTGAGCAGTAAGGCAGCTCACGTAGTTGTTGAGTTTGAAGCTGTTTTTAATCATAAATTTTCAAACAAGTGTAACTTCTGTCAGGTTTTGAACAACATCGTTTTTGCTGGAGTCCGTGCGTGAACAAGCGCTTCAATCGAATGACGGTGAGCTAAATACACTGCGATGAGGGATATCATAACGTTCTTCAGAAATTCATACAAGTCTGATAAAACGTCCTCTACCTTTAGGCATCGCTTATCTGTACAGTCAAACACAGACGTATATGGATTGCTTTTCAGGCTTTGATGAAGGATCGTTGGATAAACATGTCCTTTGAGGATGATCCACTTGTGCCGTATGTGGAACCAAAGGCAGACAAGACTGATCCTTCCAGAATTGACGCATTAATGAACATGGGGTTCAGTCTGGACGCCATCGTCAGATCGTTGAAAAACAACGAGTTCAACGAAATATACGCAACTTACACTCTTCTTGAGAAGCGGTGGCCTTCAGCCCAGCAGAAATCTGAAAATGGGCTAGATGAAACTTCAGTGTAAGTCTGTCCGTTCTGATGATTAATGGTGAATCAAATTTGATAGTTTAATACACCTAGACTTGAGTTAATCGCGGTCTATTTTTTTTAATCTCATACACAGCGGAATTTTTCTTTTTCTCTCTCCGTCTTTGTCATCATCCTCTGATTTTAATTGACTGAGACGCCAACTTACATACCGATGCTCCATCGTCATTCATCTTTCATATACACAAAATAGAACCTGTTTTTCTGCTTATATGTGGCGAGAAACTGATATAACAGAGACAGTGGCTAATCCAGTCTGAACGCAATAGATCAGCATCAAAGTATATAAATTTTACCATAGCGTAGACTAATTTGAATAGGAAATATTATTTAATTAGAAGAGTCGGCTGTTTTACGTTATCAGCTATTACACTATATTGGGAGTCTTAACTTCACCCACCTTTCCGTCAAAAAACAACAACAGCAACTAATTCTCAAGACCGTGTTGTCTGTCAACTACTTACATTCGGCCATACTGTCGTAAAGATAATGAGTACAGAGTTACCAATAGTAATTCTCCAGCCAGGCCACAGAACTCTACATTCGATCATCAGCCGAATGCACTGTTTGAATCTAATTCCTGTGAACTTCGAACTAACTAACCACAAGAAGTGATGCGTATTCAGCAGTCTCTCATAGTCAGCCGTAAACGTAAGAAAACTGCGAAGCCTGAAAATAACGTTTTTGTTGTATATGCCTTGAAGATAGATTGACCGGAGATCTGTTAATGATAGTCCAACTGTTGCCACATTTCGCATGTGAACAGCTATCTCAAGTTGCATCGTAGCAAAGTGGACTGCAAACCGTTATTTCGAATCTATTATTGATTCGGCACAACAGAATTTGAAATGTTTCACCCTCTAAACAGATCGCTATTTCGATCGGTAATTTCCAAACTGGAACTCTTGTGTTTTCTTGGTAACCTAATTCTAATCCGAACGACCTCTCAGCAGATCAACGTTTTTAGTTTTGAAAACCTTTACTGTGATTGGCCACGTACGGATAATTTGATAAAATTAGGCTTATAGATAATGCTACGCAATATCAAACCACAGGTGTGTCCACAGTTTCAAATAGCACACAACTAAGACCATATGATAATACATATACACATGTAGCACATATGCATACAAAATATTACAAAGTAATACTGCGCTACTACTTGTTATACCAGTTTCCTTGTGTAAAACGACGGCAGAATAGTCATATAAGATGATTTAATCGGATCCACGATAATAATTTTTCATCACATTAAATCCCAAAAGGGCAAATTAAAGAAGCCAAGAGGTATTTGATAGCACTGAAGACGAAGAAGAATGCATTGTGAACATACACTCATTCTACTTACACATGACTTCCACTTTACACCCGGTGACCTGTTTTGTTCTAATTTGAAATTAGTGAGTTGAATTGGATGTAACGGAGACCGGTTAAGCTGTGAACGGAGGTTCTTTTCTACTAATGGCGCGTCGCCCATCATGTTTATGCCTGAGGCTGGTCGGATATGGTCGTGCACACCTGCAATCCAGCTCGGTTGAATCCAGTGTGCGAACTCTCAAGCGGTTCGTTCGTTCTATGCTTTGATCAGCGCAGGTTTGGGCCAGTTTGAATAGATCTGCACTGGGCTGTGTTCAGGCTAATATTTACTGATTCCTCATGGTTTCGTTCACTGTGACCGGTTGGACTCGACACGCAAGCGCCTGACAACCTGACCCGGAATACCTGCAAATGATTATCCCCAATAGGACCGCAATAAAAATTGATTTCAAGTTGCAGGCTTGTTAAGTAATCACTTGGTAGTAATATCGCCTTTGTCAAGATTATTAATTTAATCACTTAAGCTGGGCAGTTTATACGCTTACCGTTTGATGAGTAACGTGACAGTCAAACTACTCAAAAAATAAAGAACAGCATAGGGTTCTTGAAACATTTTGATGAAACAGCACTCCTGTAATCTAGATGTATTCCATCAGTTACCTGTTTCAGTTTTTTAGCTAATTACTATTCAGGCGCACTAGTTTGCATTAATCACAACATGACCTTGATGTTACTTTAAACCTTTCCTATGGGGTAGTTCATACGGGAGAGTGATAGAATATCACAAACATATAGCAATAATTTTTCTTATATTTCCATAAACAACTTAAAAGTGGTTCCGTTGTAAAATGGCCAGTTGTTTGAAACCACACCGTGCTATCTATCAGTCCTGATCTTTACTGCTACCCAGACGTGATGGTTAGGCTTGTGTGCTGTTTCATTCTGGCAAGCAACGCTTACTAGGACTACGGCGCATGCAACTTCGATCAAGTCCGATCGGCCAAACGGGAGCAGCCAGACAGAAAGCGGATTTCAACATTGAATGGCTGGACACGAAAGCCTCATTCACATACGCCTTATTATCGCCTCGGTTTTACACTGGATATATGGTTTGTGAGTAGAAGCACAGTTGGTGCAGTGCAAACCGCTTGTGGCAATGCTTAAGCGCACGTGTACTCTGGCTTCAATCACTGTGACAGGTTGCTCCGAAACCGATGCCTTCAAGCATACTATTTATTGCGTTAAAAACACATAACACGTTTTTGAGGAAATAAAACCTACATGAAAATTGATATATCTGTTTGTGCTACAGTTTCTTTAATACATAGGACATAGCTTTCTAGTCAGCCGCCGAATGATTAGCATACATCAACCACATTTCACTTCAAAAAACACAAAGTAGGTCATAATAAAACGCAGGGGATGAATTTCGAGTATCACGCCTGATAATGAGCTGGTATGGCAGAACTGAAGAGAAGTCAAAAATTCAGAGTGGATAGTCAGTTGATAATTTGATTTGAAGAAGATTACCACTGGTTCATGAGTTGGTCCGTCAGTAAACAGAAATTAGATGGCTGATACTTTCATATCGTCGGCAAAAGCAGCAGCCCTTTTCAACAGACATTATTTACTACGTTACAGAAGGCAAAATATCTTGCAAGATTATAAAGTGCTTGTCAGTCGTTATACCGCTTACAGCAAAATCAACAGAAAACATAGGCTGACTTAGATATTGCATGCATCTATGAGAATAATATAGCAACCTTAAACTGCTGGAAGTGCTTTGCTATAAAACCAGCCTTACGAAGCCGAATTTTTTTATTAGTTGAAGAAGTCTACTCATAATATTCTAGGTGGAACCCAGACTAACGTATTTTGAATGTTTACTGTTTACCCAGCAATCGTTAACTCAGGTTCTACTTTGCTATAGGATACAGCAGTCACAAATTTGTAGCAAGTTACTACGGGTACTCAGCCAACCATTCAAGAATCAATATTTGACGGTGGATATCTCTGGGTTAAAAAATCGTTATTTCTTTGTACACTCACCAGCCTGAAATTCTTTTCCACTTCACTGACGTATGACATTTCAACGTTTTGTTCATTCAAACCCAAGAAAAGTTGTACACTTCAAGCTTTAGTCGCGGAAACCCAGGACAGTAAAAATGTCTTTTCCATGCGAAGCTCCAAATTACAAATAGGAATACAATCGTTTTAGTCTTTTGAAACTGTACTGACTGGAGTTTGTAATTTTTTAACCGATCTAGGCTAGACAAGAAACCATTAGGTTACAGATTCTCTTAACCGGGTACTTGAATGGGCATGATTATGCCCCCCTAACGTTTGTATAACTGCGTTGATATCTCACATATATATATATATAGATGGGCCTCATACCCAGTGCATGCCAATGGGTAGTGGAACAAACGGAATTTCTGAACGCAAGGTGCTGACCTTTTCCTCAGAATGTAAAACACAAATAAAGAGGAATCAAAATCTAAGCGCCTGGTACTTTCGGTGACTGAACGCATCTGCGAATGAATTGCCCCTTAGTTAAAAGCTGGTGAAAGCAATGTTGTACTTTTGGTTACTTACTTAACATATATCTATCCTTTGTTTGCTAGACTGCGTCAGAGGCTCTAAAACGGACGACTTGCACACGACTTACAAGAACTATGGTCTAGTATCACGAATGATTCAACAAGAACTTCGCATACCAATAAGTTTCGCCTGTTAAAAACCTTAAGAAGTATTGTTATCGCAAAAACTTCAGCGTTATCCCAAACATCATAGCATGAGAACGCAAACGAAACGTCCAGTTTCGCTGTAGTTATTCAAAGTGAGAAAGTGTTCAGGCTGCAACGGGTTGAGGACATTTTAAACAGATGGTTGCACTAAAGCAGAATTGACAGTTGTCCTTGTCGGCTATGGAATCACCATAGATTTCAAAAATACCTGATGCTGTAGGTGCACTGCCCAATTGCTTCCCTAGTCAGAGGAATTTTTCAACCAGAAAGTCTAATTACTGATCACCGCCGACAAGAGTGACTAATTTCACGTTAGCTTCATCGTCAGTTGTAGCAGCACTTCTGCTTAGATAATATACAGCTTCCACGGTCAAGTTAGCATGTGTTTAACCCTGATTTCATTCCGTAACGAACCTCCTAATGATAAATGAACTTTAAATGTGTTCCTCAACCTTCAAAACTCGCTTTATTTGTTCATTCTTATGTTACTAAAGTTAGTTAATGTTGTTTCTCATATTCAACTTATTGATTCACTCTAGACCTGCGGTATTTGTTTAACTGGAAAACCACACATATTGCACGTACAGTGGACTTACTCCCAATCTCTTAAGTTCAAGTCATTTTGAAAACTTTGTCGCCTCGAAACTGACCACAATCTTTCAATTAACAACCAATTTATCAGAGAATATCTTTCTGAGATCACTGGGGAGTTGGTTTTCATGATGTTCTTGAATTATGAAGGTGGAATGGCGAAAAGAAACAAAGTTCTGTGTGCAAGGTTTCACATGAACAGCTATAAGTAACCGACAGTGATCTACATAGCCTTTCAGAAATGATTCACAAACAGGGCTCTATCACTTTAGTTTTCAACCTGTCACTGCACTGAAGATCAAGTGTCTTGAAATGTTTTCCACGAGATGATTGGAATAGCCTTCCGCAGTTTGTGACAGCGTATTCGAAAACCGCTTGACGGAAAATTTTATACTATATTTGAAAGCAGTGCCCTCATTTTGTGGTTGAAAAAATGGAGAATTGCACTGAAAACATGTTTTACTCCTAATTTTCCTGTATTGAGTACTGAGTAACACATTCGACCCTGAGAATTTTTTAACAAGAGCGCATGTTCGACAGTGATCCTAGGAAACCATGAGAACAGGAAGCGAACAAGGCTTGTTACCTGCGTTGGAGTATCAGGCCAACTACAACCCGATTAATCTAAAAACAGTAACCGGGGTGGGTTAAATAGGTTGATCTTTAGAGATTACTGACTGCGTGTTTGAAAACAGTAATGGCTCTAACTACTGAGTCTAATTGACTGTGGGTCACAGAAGGTCAATCATTCGCACGACCGTCTTCTGAGAGGAAGGGTCAGGGTTGTGTGATCGGAAAGTAGAGGTCTCAGCAACAGTCAACATTTGGAATTCCACCACTTTTGCTCGATTTCTTAGCTCTTAGTAAACATTCCGCACAATATCTCCTGACGAAATGATCAGAGCCGGACAAGTAAGCGTTTCAACCAATTGTAATCAAATAACTACTTAGCTACTTAGAATGATGTCTGCGAACCATGTCAAATGATTGTCTTGCTGTGCAAACGGTGTGTGGTGCTTGGCACGGGCAATCAACTGAGTACATGCAACAGGTGGTTGTAAAACGCGGATGGTCGTCTGCCAGCAGTGACATGATAACGGCGGTTGACCAAAGTTAGCACACAATTTGGCGAATCGGACGGTCAAGCTAAAGCATAATCTACCCTGTGTATTTTAACAAAGACGAATTTATCAGTCCCCCTTTCGGAAGAGATTCCAAGGTTCAAGTTACCAAAAATAACTCCTAAAAGTTGGCCAAAATAACTTACCTCTCAGCTCATTTGTGTGTGAGCTTTCTTTCACCCCGACAATCGGCTCAACCTGGTGACTCAACCTGTATGGCAAAGGCCGTGTAAGGGGACCGCGGTTCATTCAACTGTCTTGAATTCAGATTAACCTAGAAATTTTCGCAAATGCATCGCGTCACAGCTGACCAGTCTTTCATCTACTAACGAGTAATCTAATCTTCTCGTAAGTAACAGAGATACTGCACAGCATATTTACCGAGAGCTAAGAAATCGATCAAAGGTGGTGAAATTCCAAATGTTGACTGTTGCTGAGACCTCTACTTTCCGATCACACAACCCTGACCCTTCCTCTCAGAAGACGGTCGTGCGAATGATTGACCTTCTGTGACCCACAGTCAATTAGACTCAGTAGTTAGAGCCATTACTGTTTTCAAACACGCAGTCAGTAATCTCTAAAGATCAACCTATTTAACCCACCCCGGTTACTGTTTTTAGATTAATCGGGCTGTAGTTAGCCTGATAGTCCAGCACAGATAGCGAGCCTTGTGTACCACTTTGAGTATATTGACGATATAGATTCACTTGTTTGGCAATTTAGGGCCACAACGTGAGGCTGCAATGGATGAACGTTTTCGATTAAATTTACTTACCGGGTTTCTTTATATCCATAATTATGTCATTGTATGGCACAGCCGGTATTGGGATTGTGAACTAGGAAGCAGTACAAACGAATTTTATGTTGTGTTATCTCCAGTCAACTACGGACCAAGGCCACCAGATTGGTGGAATACGCGCAGTCAAAATAGGAACTGATACAGAAGTTTCGTACAGCGAGTTTTAATGAGGAACTTTTTCTTTAAAACATACGGCCGGCGCGTAAATGTACATTTCATGCACACGAGACTGTGAGTTTGCAAATGAGCCTTTTTGCTAAATTCGCTTGCATTTCCAACTAAATAATGTCAATACAGTAGACGTCCACAGTCCAGCGAACGAATTCGATTGTAAGAACAAGGGTTCCGCCGTATTCTTGAAGCTTTCTGACTTGGTCATCTAGAACCAATAATTGGACCAATGCTATCCTGCCTACGCATAATCCTTTTCATTCTAAGGTTTCCTCTTTCCCAATCTTTTTCTTGTTATACTGGTGCAAACTCAAGGCTGCGGTAAGAGTAATTCGGTTGGTGTACCGAATCTCTTCGATGTCGGCTCACAAAACCGATTTACCTACAATCAGTCGGGTGCGTTTTCATTTTGACAGCCGTAAACATACACAATAGGTTCACTGCACCGATTAACTGGGGAGTGAAGTACAAATTTTCTAACCTATTACAGACACAAGTCAACTGTGATTTGCAATAAAGTCACCTTCATTTTGTATGTACATATTCATGGATTGATACACATGCGTGATATTAGTCAATGTTTTAAAAGGTAGAGATTATTTGAACTAACACTGCTTCCCCCAATTTTTCAGTGTGTATGTTAAATTAACGACGCACCTAAAGTTCTAATTCATAACGGTAGGTCGACTGACAATAACTATTCACCCTGTGACAAATCTGAGAAACGGTCTCGGACGCCCACTCCAACTGGGTCACGCAAACAAACCGTCGTCACGATGAATGGCAAACATGGTGAAGCCACTACCGGCTGGAATTCAAACGAGCAGGTGAAGCAGGCAGATAAGCCCAGAAGAAATAATGAAGACTCGACAGAAGAAACTCCCACATTTGAACCAGCAACTGATCTGGTTTGTATCACAGCCACCCCAAAGCCTCCTTCGGTGGAAGATATTGACAAGCCGACGGAAAAGATTATCACAATATACCGAGAAAAGAAGTCCCCTGAAACAGAGCGAAAAGCAGAAGACAAGCCGATTGAGAGAAAAAGAGGTGGGTTTTTTGAATGGGTGGATACTTTGTTCCTCTTTTGCTCACGAAGGTGCTTATATCACGAACTTAGTATTTACACCGTTCGATAATTATTAAATCGTGTACTGGGAACTGTCAGCAGTTAGGAAAGTTTAGCTGACAGGTATTCAACATTGCTTTAAGGAGCACTCTAAAAGCCATCTTATTCAAACCACGCGCAACAAATATGCATATTGATATTTGGACCTGCAGACCAAAGAGTTGTCCCAGTCCTACACAGATGGTGCCACGTCGCTTGATAAAAGAAAACCTTAACCTTACTACATTCATAAAACTTCGTTTTATTCCAACCTCATACACCTTACAAAATCCGCAGCTGACGACTGGTCGCTGTTATTCACAATCACTTACAATGCACTAACTGGTTAAGTTCGACCTAGTTCAACGTAACTGTTATTGCAATATAAACACGTAATGAGTAACTTTTTATCGTTAAAAGTGTTCCTTCAACTGGAACGTTTTTTCTTGAGGGTACTCCACCAGAGATGATTCCACAAATGAACCAATTATTAAACAGAGTGTGGGCCGAGGTCATATAACGAATTGCTCTAACGTGTAGTTTTCCGCCGCCCAAATTTAGATTTTCGATGGATCTACTAAAAACCACAAATACGGTAAACAGATTATTAACGCCAAATTATCAATGGTGTATACTGTTTGAAATAGGAACTGTTAAGGCACGGTATGTAACACTTCTGTTAATCGTTTCAGAAAAAACATTTGGTAGTCACTATGCAGTCTATTAGATAACGTTTATGAGCCGCTCACAGTCTGAAACGGGCATGCCAGATCAATGGTGAAGTGAACGCAAAAGTACAGTGCCCCTAGCAAATATAGTGAAAGTTTTCCGCACATTGTTCAAGTGCCTCTTTAACAATAAAAATCTGTTCCCTTATGAATAACACTATTAATGATCTTGTCCGTTGATAAGTGCCATGAGAGCCGTAAATGTTTACATTGCCACGATCTGAGGGTTACGGCATCGCAGTTGGCTTTTATTTCAAGTAATGTTTCTCAACACCTCCAATGATGGTGATCTCCGATTAGTTAGTGCAAATACTGTACCCGTGTGCACGTATACATGACAGAAGTATTTTGCAGTTTACCATTCGGTGCAACTACGTAAAGTTGACTTCTGTTTTCTTAGATGGTTGCGCTGGAGTATATTTCATCAAAGCTGCGTGTGCTTCAACTAAGATGTCCAATATGTCAGCTGAACAAACATAATTAACCCGCTGTATTGGCCACAGCTCACAGTTATAAAAATTGACGAATACCTGTTAACTCCACAAATTTTAAAGTTCAGTAACAGCTACGTTTTCTCATTTGTTGTGAACATATGTTTTCACATCTTAACCAGCCTTCTTATGTCCCTTGTACCGACAACAGTTCGCCGTCCATTAACCAGTTACGATATTACCGTGCCTCCGATATCGGAGTCCATCAGGGAAAGTGAACATAATTTGACGCCGACTCACTGGTTCCCCACCAAGGGAACGGGGAAGCCAAACTGGGCCAAGGAAACAGTAGAGGACGCACTAGGACTGCCACCCTCAGTGGCGAAAAACTCCCCTGTCAAACGTACACAATCAATCAATACACCTGCGCTGTCCGACAGACTGCGAAATGGACCCATTACGATTGTCACTGAGCCCAAACCTACGGAACAGGTTTTCAAGTAAGTCGAACATATATTGAGATATGCTGGTCTCCAGGTATGAATGATTTACGTAGTTGCAGCATCCGCAAATGACATAAACTCATTTCTGTCTTTTGTAACATTAACAAATAGCATAACTCACACCTGGTTTGATCAAACCAGGATACAATGGGGAGAGATTGCCAACATTTGAACACTTTAACGCAGTTTTTTGTGTTCAGGTGCCTTCGAAAATATGTGAAAATATGACAGTGAACTGATTGCTTTTCTGTTGTCATACTGTTAATCTATATTTCCATTGGACAAGTGTAGTTTGCAATCAATAGTTTAATCTTGGAAACAAAGCCGATCAATGTTAACGACCAGATGTATCCTCACAGGAATTTGACGAAACTAGTGAATGTTGTTTGGTAAAAGATGTCTGTTAAAAGTGCATGTACGTTTCCCCAAAAGCGACCTGTAATGTGCCGAACTGACGTTCTTTTTAGAAAAGCTTTCTTAATTCTACGTATCACTTATGTTGTGGGCGATTAGTCACCAACACCCTTCTTTTGCTTTTCATTCTCAGGATTTAAGTTGATCGGCGGTGTTTCTGTAGTAGGTTTTCCTAACTTCATTCCAGTGGACGAAACTATGAAAAAGTACCCGGCCATCGATGATCCCATAATTTAACTTTATACGTACGAATGTATGCAAATTATTGACAACAGTGAAATCGAGTGAGGTGGTTTTCTTTTATGGGTTCTCTATCCTATCGCATTCTTCACAAATTAGCACAATAAGAAGGGAGACGACAGTCCACCTAGATCTGCAGAAAACGGTTCATTCGTGGATGGGCTAAGGCTAGTTTTATTGAAGATTCACCTCACTAGTGAAGTAGGCACGTTTTACCCTTTTTCCACTCCACTAATAGGACTTCATCTACAATTCGTGAAAACTTATCAAGACCACGGATAACTTTGTGGTTTGTTCGTTGTGTTCATCTTGTCCAGCACAAACCTAACACACAAATTGTTTTGTGTAAACTGTGACAAATAATATAGTGATCAGGTTTATGCAACATAAACATAAAATGGTAACCGGATTCAAAGAAATTGATACCAGTATTGGGCATTGGAAACATTAGGGTATTGAGCATAAACATCTTTTCTGATGTGATGTCGTAATGAATGTTGTTTAATTCATATCAACAAGGCAAAAGCGAACATTTTATTAGTGACAGGGCAGTCTACCTCCTATGCCAGACGCTGTCGTCTGAATCTCGAATGCTATGTCAAAAAATAATGTTCAAAATAATTACTTTGTCTAACAACGGTTATTACTCAAAATTACGGATAGTCATTTGGGGTTCTGATCGGTATAAATAAAAGACCCTTAGGGGTTGTTCGGATTTCTCTCATTCCCCCTAGACATATCGGCCGGCCCATTCCAAAAATGAACGTTATACTTAGTTTCAGCTCCTGATAGAGCTCGTCATTGGCAAAGTCATTACTAAGATCAGAGTCGGAAATCTTATCCAAGTTCTCATGAGCCAATCGTGTTGACTTTCTCAGCTTTGACCATCCTTTAAACATGACTAAAGGTGTCTTGTGCGATTTTCCGGCCCTCACCGTCAAAAAGTTGTACTTGGTATTTTCTATCACCTCAGGGAGAGAGTAATTATCCCGTTAATTCTGACTGTTAATCACAGGATCACTTCTTCTTGCCCGTGCTAAACTATGTGAATTCCTTACAACTGTTGGGCGATTTTTTACCTGGTGACCCGTCCTTGAGGAGTTTGTTGACGTCAGATGTGTATCACCCAAACTTGATTTGTCGAAACTGCCAGGTTCGTTGTTTTCCGGAAACTACATTCTGTCTTTAGCTGAGATTTAAAGTGACTCACAAGACAACGCAATCTCTACTACATATCACACGACAACGTGGTAAAATTTGTTGCATGATGACCACCACTTCTGTGTGGCAATGGTGGAATACCTGAAGCTTGCCTGTTAAGTGCTGGTCGGTCTCCCTTTATACAATCACTTTTTCGATCAAAAACTAACACACCAGTCTTATATGATTAATTGAGAACAACTTTATTTGCCAAGTTCCATGCTCGCTAACGTAGGCTCAAACCATAGCCACCGTTGCTATCCTCGTCCAAGAAAGGGCAATGTGACCTTATCAAGCTAACCGGTATCGTGATCGTGAACATTTTACACTATTTTGGATGAACTTGACCTCATTTTGGCTGTAACTACTTAGGTTACACCAGTTTATGAGTTGTTTATTCGGTTTACTTAAAAGTAAGCAAAAAAATCTCCGAATTTGATAGGCTGATGGTTTAACAATAAATCGTTAGCCTTAAATTTTCTGGTATTTCAGTTAGCCCAAATGTTTTCTCAACAAACCCACATCATAAATCGGTGACAAATGAATGGCGGATATATCACTTTCAACGCGTTTATGCCTCCATCTCTTTCGAGCTGTTAACCTTCCGCAGATTCATAATCATTTCGAGGTGATAATATCTTGTTCAGTATGATATCAGTTTGTGACAATCGTGCCATAAAGTTCGTCGAAAAAGCCCGCGCCTTTGTAGACCCAGCTGACAAGGATGTGTGAGTTACCTCATCAGAGGTGAATAAACGTCACCTGATGCACGTAAACTGAAAGAATGGGATACCGTTGTGGATTTTAGAGATACGCCCAGGTCATATTTCGCGCCTACGAACAGTCAAATTTTCACTTATAAAGCTGATAATTTTCATAATTTGCGCTGCTCCGATTGGTGAGGGACTGCGCTGTTAACATTGTTCAGTCATCTCTATACCACCCCAAATGGATAACCCAGAAACAGTTTAAGTCGAATGGTTGTGCAGTAAGAGTGATTGCAGTAATCGCGGCACAATACTGTCACGACTGATTACAAATGTTTTAGAAATGTCTCTGGTGATAGCATCTATTCTGGTACCGTCTTTGGTGAACGAGAAGATTAAATACAGTTAGACTGTGCTAGTTTGCTCACCATTTGTCTAAAGCTCTGCCAGTTTCAAGTAAGTTTATTCTGACTGATATTTCGTACCAGCCGTTTTCTTAGGTTTCTACCGCGGTGCAACTTATTCCGCTGTATTGACCATCTTCTTTACCAAGATTCGTTTGTGTTAAATGCTAAGCCAATCGCCAATAGTAATGCCCTATTTTAACTAATCAACGTTACAGACAAGTAGCTGGTTACGAGCAACGCAAATTTCACCCGAAAATTGTCAACAGTATGTGCAGTGTAATAAGTAGCAAAAGGCTGGACAAGTGTAAATTGAGTGCAATCCACAACGGATTGTACAATTTACGAATAGACTGAACACTTAGTCAGCGTCCTTCGGGCTTTGCTCGCATTAGAACACGCAAACAACGCATTTTCTTACCACAGTCCTGGTTCTGCGCCCTACTGAGACGCCTGCTTTTATCACACCATTGGCATTAGAATGAGGAAATTGTAATAATCTAACATTATACTTCATTCTACCGTAAGTACATCGATGTAAGTGCATCACTGCCTCAGGAGAATGCAGATCGGCTTTCACCTCCTGATCGTAGCAAGGATATAAGTGACTGACGAGCTGTATCATAATTAAGACTCCGGTCTAATTATTCCTTTTGAAAAGAAGCTACTGGAATGTCAATGAGAACAGAAAATCTGTGATCCGTTGCAGTTGACGTTAAAGTTTGTGTAAAGACCCGGTGTAGGATTCGTGCAAACGTGCAGCTGTTAGGACCATTTACTCCTTTATCTAAAGGTAGGTGTGATTGTAGCTTCACTTTTTTACATTGCTGATGCCTATGTTTCAACTTAAATGAGCAATCTTAATGCAAAGAGAACCTTGAAGTTTGATCACCATTCCAAAAGTATCGAAAATAATGGACAAAGCAGACTCTTAACATGTATGACCGAATTCCCTAAGTAGCCATCAGCTGGCATTGCTGCATTACATGCAAAAGCTGACAAACAGTCGAATGTTTAAACTGGACAACAAAATAAAATACCAATGAGTAGTAGGGGATTCGGTTTACTTTCAATTTGATCGCAGTCTCCGCATTCAGATAGACTTTCCAGCCAGCCTCTTTCGAAAAGGAGCACTAGACTCGAGTTTTGCTGATTAGAGCTCATCAACAGTGCATATCCTTGCCACGGCCGGGATTTGAACTCCGGACATNGATATGCACTACTGACGAGCCCTAATGAGAGCGAAACTCGAGCCTAGTTCTTCTTTGTTAAAGAGGCTGGGTGAAATGTCTATCCCAATGCAAAGGCTGTGATCGTATATGAGTGATATTCAATTTAAAATTAAATACCTCAAAGGTTACCCGTCCGTTTGCGACTTAATTAGTTGTTTAGTTTAAGCCAACTAGGGCCGGTCGTTCAGTGCGTTATTGAACGCACAAGTAGGAAATGTTCAGAGAACGACTTAACTTGGTGTTTTTAACCGTATACACAGTGTTTAACTGCAGACCGTTTCCCAATACCTCGTGAGTTTGATGAAATTTCACAGAAGCTGGGAAATTTAGCCATTGTGTATCCTTTACTTCCAACACTAAGTAATAGATGTTATCAATTTATTGAATTTACCTATCAGTACATCATTCAGTGCGCTGTGCGAAAATACGGCGAATGAAGAGCATATTTACAATACTATGATTTGCCCCTGTACATTGGCCGGTGCTGTGTTACTGCGTGGCACTCACGCTTTTAACCGAATGAATCCCTGCCTGTAACGTACTCTACAGTGAAAGTGATCGACATAGTTTATATGCGATCAGTGAACGACACGCTGCACCCGATCATGTATTCCAGTCAAATATCGGGAAGCACAATACAGACAGTAAATCAGTCCTTAGATGTAATTTAGTGTGATAGCATCTCGTCGGAATAGCTGTAAGTGACGCAACGTCAGGCCCGTTAAGTGAATACTTTGGTCGGCCGCTAAAGATGCATAAATCGTCTTACTGTTTCCACAATCTATGAACATTGCAGTGCTCAAGCGTAGTTCTTTGTGTCACAAAAAATAATCGCAGCCGACATTAAAATTCTAGACCAGACTGTATTGTGACTAGCGTCGCATTTTTGACTCGTTTCACTTTTTGTGCAGAAGTGATTTTTATCTGCAAAAACGTATAATCATGTACATTTCTCAACGTTTTGGTCACTCTGTTTGTCAGCAAAATCATGGGTATTTAGATAGTCTGATTCGTTTTTCGCCAGAACCAGTTGAAGTGCCTTCAATTCTTTTAGAGTTCATATTTGCATATTTCGCTGAATATTTCCTGTTCGCTGTGGACACCAAATAAAGTGGTGTTATATAACCGATTAATCAGCCATCGCTTCGGACAGTGCAGTGAACGGTGATGTTTATCAACAAGATTACCCTGAACTAAACCTTTACACGTAGTGAATGACCAATCACGTTTTTTGCTTCATCGTTAATTTGCCCACATGTGTTGCTTCCGACTGTTATACACGTCACTAGCGGATTACTTTGTCTACTGTCATGTATAACAGAAGGTCTATGTGTATGACTTTTCGCTTAAGGAAATATGAAATGGTTACAATTTGTGAACAACAATCAGAAGAAATTCAGAATTATTTCCAAAAACTTGCGTAGAACCTTTAAAGTTGCCCCAGGTATTGTTACGAAAGTTCTCATATTGATCACTGGTTCAGCTAAGGTTTGCTGTCATATCAAAAAAGGAAACATTCAACGTTTCTTAATCGTTCGCACCAGGCATCACCTCGATCTGCTGTAGTTTTTCCTGATGATGTTTCGCTTATAGCTTATGAATGATTAAATTCAGTACCGCTGACTTCGAATAAAATTCATGTTATTTGCAAACTAACAGGAGTGCCTTACCAAAAAACGGTGCTGGAAATGATCGGGTTGCCGGCAGAATTATATTTCTCCCTACAAGTGATTATGAGCGTCTACAAACTACCCCGGCAGTAGAACCACCGATTTTCTCCAGGTTTGCACCCGAGCGCCAGACTGTTCATTCGACTTACCAGCCTGCAGCGTTGCAGCCAACACAATCCTCCGGCGTAGCTGAAAATAAAGATTCCAAGGTCAGCGCGGCCCGAACGAATTTGGCAAATATTGATTTTGACGAGCAATCTTTCTACGTGGACGAAATTCCAGAGACCAGTAAACCCAAAGGTTTCTTCCGTTCACTAACATCACGTTTTCAGAGACGGTGAGATAATTGTCGTGTTTCTGGTTAGCACCGACTAAATAGCGGATTGATTCACATTCGTAAAGCATATTCGTTTTCATGGAATCCTATAATTAACAATTGTTTTCACTGGATTCAGCCTACAAGTACTCACCTTACCTATCTTTTATTGGTTGGAATATGATGCCCAGTCCCGAACCAACATGGGTCACCCTAACATCAACCCAGTCTTCAAGACTACATTTGTGGACATCCAGCTACAAAAACACGGTTCAAAACATCTCAGCTCCTAAGAAATTAACTTTTCCAATCGTGAGCTTAGTGATAAGATTCCCAAATGGACCAATCAAAGCGGGCTATTCACTGGTAAACGTAGTAGTTACGCGTCAAATCATCTCCACTAAGTCCACTTTCTTAAATTACGCAAGTTCAACGTGTTTTCGATAAGACAGATAGAGTCGGCAGTATTTTGATGAGCGAACGATATTTCGATTGGAGTCATAAAGCGTTTCAAGGAATACCCAGTAATAGTAGATTTCAGCACAAATCACTTAAACAACTCTATTTTCCAATTAAAGGGAGCCTTTTACGAAGCATTATTTTTCCACCCATTTGGAATCAGGATTTTTCATGTTCTCCGCATACATCAAAAAGTAATCACCTGAAAGTTAATATTTTTAATATACTGCTTGAGTAATCTTTATTCTTACACCTTAATCGACAGTAGAGAAATCCAGCTGTTTAACATCTTGCGTTCAACTAAACTCACTACAATTCATGGGAATTTATGCACTCACAATGTGAAATTGGAAATTTTGTAATAGAACACATATCTGTTCAAGTGGATTGATTCCATAAGACCTTGTGAGTGAAGCCATCTACAGATATAATGTATCGACAATCAGAGGTTCAAAAGGCGATAGCCGTGTATATCTCAACATATTAGACACAAACCAATGACATGAACATCGAAGACCTTAATATTTGCTTAGAAGTACCATACTTTTAGCTAACCACCAGGGAGATCATTCGTAATCCTTCTGATGTGTTTCCCTGCAGCAGGATAATTGATTACTACCCGTAAATCTTCGTTGATTAGCTTCTTTCGAGTAGCTCAGCCCACACACCATTTTAGAACCTTCGGCCAAAAACCTCTCACGGAATCAGTGAGTCACTAGTTTATAAACATCTTTTGGAATAACTGCCCGTATTCAGCACGTTTTGTGCTGGTAGAACATAGTAATCGGAGTTCTTCAAGTTATTTTCAGTAACTTCAGTCTGTGTCCAGCGGACAGTGCTCTCTAGTTAGACTATTCTATAGTAATTGATAAATAGGCCACAGTATCTCGCCATTCATTTCCTGAAAATTATCGTAGTTGATCGAGTGAAACAAAAGCCCAAAGCATATCCCCAGGGAAGGACAACTGTAACAGCCTATGTTTCCTTTAACCATCCATGTTGTCTCTATCAAGTCGCTAATTTTTTGCGAGAACTGTCGTGCGACTAACGCCAGAGGTACCATCACAAATACTACAGAGAGTTCCAAGCAGGTCAGCGTCGTCTCTTAAGTAACAATAGTTTACATCCGCCTAAATGATCGAACCGTTGCGCCATAGACTTATAACCGATCGTCAACTACGATTTTGTCTTTGATCACGTTCTTTCGAGGCTAAATAGATGCTGTCGATTGGTGGCTCACTTGAAGACAGTTGAGCATACAGGGAATAGTTTGAAATACGTGTAGCTGAGCAGTCTTGTCGATGCGCATTACGTTATTGTGCATACTCAATTATCAACAGCAGGTTCGAAGCGTGATGAACCAAATATATAAACCCGCGCCTTAATGCACAAGTTCCCAAATCCATAAATGCTGCATCAGATGCAACAATTGTAAAGAGTCTGGGGGCTTCGTCCAGCAATGCTTCAACAGTAATCACTTTGGTAGTTGTACCGAGATAAGTCATTAACGTTGACAGTTTCTTAGCGATACCACTCGGTCTCGAGAGTTTGGACAGGGTTACTAATAGCAAATAGATTTGGGCAGCCAGTGCATTGGGACTGTTCTCAATTTCGGTGAATGGGACACAAGAAGGAAAGCGGAGGTAGTAATCCAGTAAAGTTTAACGCAACAATCCTTTGATGTTGTTGCGTCTGCTCTAGTTTTCAAAGGTCACCGCGACTATTCTACAAGAGAACATAGACGAGCAACACATTTATTTATCGTAGCTCCCTGGTACCAGGTTCTTCAGCGAAAAGTGGTGATGAAGTACGCAAAAAGCCTCTACGATGAGTGCACTCAGAAATGGTGCTTTCTGCATGGTATCAGGCCTGAGGTTTTAAAACATGGAGACCATAAAAATTCCCAAGGGCTCCATAATGCTTGACGTTGATTGTTTCAAAGCGTCCCTTACAGTGGATTTCCAAGCACCTGAACCGAAAAGCTTAAGCGACGGGGTAACTTTCTGCAGGACACCGTGACTCCTAGAAACAGTCCGCACAGGACAGTCTTGTATGTTACTAAAGAAAATACGACATTCTCACACCTTCCTTTCAACCTCAAAGACCCCGTGCAAAGGCACCTACGGAAACAGTTGCCTGGCTAATTTTCCAAACGTCCTCGGTTTCTTGTGGACCCAGGAATTATACCGCCAAAAGATGAGAATAATGCAAACAGTTCTCTTCTATCTTTGTAAGTGTAACCTTGGGAGCTCACGATCGCGTATGCATGGTTCACACTTTCCCTAGTTAACATAAAATGCAAGCTGCTTGAGCTTCAGCGTCCACTTAGTGGCGATTAACAGTCGTGTGTTTGATGATTGTAGCGTGGTTATCACCTGTTGTGCACTACAACGATCTGACTCTAACCGTCTACTCATTATTTAGACATGATCAGATGTTTCAGTGAAGTGATGCTGTCCTGTCTATCAAAAAAGTAGTCACGTGTTGAAGATTGATTTGTTTACTTCTGTCAACGTTGTGGTGCTGTGCCTGAGTATGTGTTTCAGAGCTGATTATTGTGAACACTTTCATTTCGACTGATGCATTGCAATTCGTCTACTAACGCACGTTAAACAGAAATATACTCCGACATACCCGAGGTATCTTGACATTCTTGCAATTGTTTAGTTGTAGCATTGACAGTTTGATTATTCTAGCAAGCAACTCCTAAAAGCTGCCGAGTTGCGGTATTATGAAGAATCATCATCATTCATTCCGCAGACCCATTTTTCAGGAGAATTACAGTGTCCTAAATGATAAAGTAGACCGTTGTTTTTATTTGTAGGTCTGAAAAGAAATCCCACCCTCTCCAATAAGACAGGCTCCTGGGAAGAATAGTGTGTCTGTATTTTCATACTGAATTATTTTAACTTATTCAGAGAACATGAAGTGAAGATCGAAGTACTTTTCCTACGTGATCTCAGGACCTCCAATGGGGAACTTTTGGATTACTGAGGGAGGTAAACATTGCAATAGCTGAAGTCTGAACGGACATAGATTAAGCTACTTCTGTGAACCTGAGAAAGATTCGTACAGTCAGTTTACTCCATTCTATCCTACGTTTAATAAAGACAGTTACTCCTGTAAAAATGCGCGATAGTCGGTTACACTGTGGCTACAGAAAGACATTGGACTGAATTCGGTAACTCACAAGCTGTCAACCTGACTGACGTCATAGTAAATCTGCTTCGGATGCTAGTGAGAGAGGTAACCAAAGATAGTGGGGTTCGCCATAAACCTTTTAGTCTCAGTCTGCACTTATTCAGATGAGTACCCCTCCGACTTACCAAGCACTCCAAGATCAAGAAGTAACATAGGTTACACTGTTAAAATCATGCTTCCTGCAGACCAAAAGCCTGAGCCCTTTAGTGCAGTAAAAACAATTCTACCAATCTGTTGTCACGGTGCAAAAGAATTTTCCCTGGGCAACTGAACCAATTCTTGTATTTTGCTTGTGTCACTCTCTGTTGTCTGACCATTTGACAAGACTCACTGAACTCACTATTCCTGTCCGGGACCCAAACATTTTTTCATAAACTACACTTCTTTATCAACAACGTGTATCTATTCTATGGCAGTGGTTCAAACCAAACGACGTCCCAAAAATGGCATTTTTTCTGCTCCCGTTACAATGATTTTTATGGTCCTTTAGGCCAATGCAAGAACGCGTTGATGCTGATGCTTTTGTCGATCAGAAGCCAGTGAAAACTAATTTCATACCCACAAATCCCAGCGAAGCTCCAATCGTCTTGTCACAGGCCCCTCCCCGATCTGATACGAACTCCTCTAAGCAGCGTTTGACAATGCAAACACTTTCTAACAGCCGGTCCTTGAGGGAGTCACCGAGAACAATAGCTCCTCCTTCAACAATGGGTGAAAATGCATACAGTAGCACGGATGAACAAGAGCGAAATGTGACCGGTTTTTTCCGATCGTTTGCGCTGAGACTGAGTAAACGGTGAGCGTGATAGTCATGTCTTTCTTTGACCTGTCACAATTAGCTTCCCTTTCCAATTTTTCGGAGTGATAGATGTCACAAGATGCAGGGTGTTCTTTTGGGAAATATGATCAATTATTTCAAATTTTTTACAAAAAAACTATGTTGATTCGAAGTCTATAGTTTTAAACATTTGTCACAGGGTCAGTTAATGTACAGGTTTTATCTTAGCTGGTTAAGTTAAGTTGGTAGAGATGTGAATCAATAATCACCGTTTGAAACGCCGGTTGGTAACCCTCATCAAAAGCACCAGAATAAGAAAGCCACGTAAAAGGGAAATTGGCAGATGTCTTCAACAAACCACGAATGAAACTGACAGACTTTTCAACATGGATGAAGTTTCATTCCAAGCTCAGTTGATAAACTAGACCTGTGATATAGCACAACAGTGGATAGGACACTTGATAGACTCTAGTTAGAGCTGTATCTGGGAGCAAGATATAGGCCAGAAGTAGTATAAATGGTGAATATTTCTCTTAACTTAATTATATGGGATGCGCAACACTATTGGTGTTGGTACAATTAGAGTACAACGACTCTAATGTTGGATTTTTTAAAAACAGTATTTTAGGACACTGAATTCTGATTCAAAAGATAGACACAGGTTTTTTTATTTACGACAAAACTTTCATGATTATTGAAGATCAGTTGTACCTGGTTAGTTGAGTGGATAAGCTAACCGAACTGTTCACGTGTATTAAAAGAGTGCGGTTTGGATTTTCCTAAGGTTTAGGGTCATTTGAAGTAACTGATTCTTCGATAAAATGAACTCACATTTGAACGGATGTGATAACTAAATCAAACAGTTGGTTAAGGAGAGTGTGCGATAGAAAAAAAGTCTATAATGTAACACTGGTAACTTCAGCGCCACAATTTCAAACTTTTCAAAATGTCAGAAAGTGAATTCTCACGGTTCTAGTGCACAACTTTTCATCTGCCTTAAGTTGTCCATTCTAGGCCACAGGTTATATCTTGTTAGAATGAGATCACCATTGATTCAAAATGGTTCATACTACTTGAATTGCACACATTCTGTTCAGTAATCTTATAACAGTCATCTTCGAAATGGCTGTCATTAAACCTTTGTACAATATATTCTAACCTGAACGAAACCGTGCGGCGAATCAGGCTCGTCACACAAAGCAATACGGATGTGTGCGCATTTAAGTATACAACCTTGGAGTTTCAGTCTTGTTAATACTATCTATTTCGATAACCTGGTGGCTGGAACCATCAGTAATACGGTGTGTGGTAATTCAGTGTTTGATATCAGATATATCGCTCTGTTCAGTTTGGTATCGTGATGGTTATCTCCAAGACATAAATTTACGATGGGTGGTTCAAATGGTCCTTCTGAGACATCGAAGTCGTGATAATGGAAAGCACCATTAGTTGTCATTTAGTGTATGTATGTGTAATAATGTGTAATATTAATGTGGTATGTAATAGTTTCACTTTTGTTGCAGGAAGCATAATGACAGTGACTCAAACAATAGCGTGACATCGGAAGCCAACAAGCACCAACCCGGATCAACGACCTCGTTAAGGCGAAATGAAACTGGTAGAACTGTCAGAAATGACCGGCTGCGCCCGACTTCCTCTCCGGGTTCTACACCTGATTCAGGACAGCATCGAACAAAAACGTCATCTGAAGGGCCAAAATTACAATCTGTCCAGCCTTGTTTGCCAAAAGCAGTCACCGATGTATGCGACTTATCGTCTGCACGGTTCAACCAGACAAACTTCGAACAAGCAAAGCCGAGAACATTGCGGTTCACTTGGTCTATGAAAGCCACAAGTCGACGCACACCTGATGAGATTATGACGGAGATTCGAAGGGTGTTACTTAAAAACCGATATGCTTTCGAACAACAGCAGAGATACCTTTTCATATGTGAGGATAACCTTGATACGGCGGACAAAGCTGTGAGCTGGGAACTAGAAATCTGTGGAGTACCAAGACTTAATATGCACGGAATTCGCTTCAAAAAGATAGCCGGTACTTCTGTAGCCTATAAGAACATCGTTGCCAAAATAGTCAACGAGCTTGATATCTAGTCATCCTTCACAAATACAACCAACGATCCTTCATCACTGTGGTCTCCCAAAATTCTAGTTATCGACGTTACATCACGCCACCATCGTTGCGTCATATTTCGAATCAGTCAGATTATCTCCACATGTATAGTTTTTTTTAAAGAACACTTGTGATGTTATTAACCCTTACTTTTTTCGTGAACTTCGAAATTCGCAGCATCATTACCCTTTACCCACATATATTCACTCACTCAGGATTATGCTTATCCTTCCCACCAGAAATCAGGAAATAAGGTGTAACATTAAAACATTTTCTCAAACATTTCAAATCCTGCCTGTATAAGCTATATATTTTGCAGTGAAGATAGTTGAGGGTCATTTATCAATAAGCAACCTGTATCAATGGACATTGCCCAATATCCTAGCTAACACTTTCAACTGTGATAGTACCGATGATTAAATCACACAGCTTCCACTTAGATATCAGTCTTTTCTGATATTCCACAGGCAATACATATGAAACGAGGCAGATTCTATTAACTTCATTTAGGTTTGAACTTTTCAAAAATATTCCCAAGAGTGAACAAAAACTTTGGCCTCCATTGTCTCGAACTTTCCATGTTGGCCTCTGTTCAAAATCAATATTTAATTTTTGTTTCCAGCCAAACGTTTGTCCCACTTCTTAACTCTCACTCATTGCTCAATGAAGCTTCTGGATTTTCTACATTCACCTCTTTAAAGTCAAAGTCTCCATTACAGCATTCCAAAAATGTGCGACTGCGATACTGTTTTGATATGTTTCATATGTCTTCCTGTGCCCAATCACAAGTACATTGAAATTTGCGCACACGTTTACAAGAGTATATTTTTATCATTCTAAACAATCTTCATCATAATGAACTGGGGTCTTCAGAATGTTGATAGCGTGTAATTGTACTGGCCTGAAAAATATTCGTACAGGCAACTTTGATGTCAGAATGCAGTTGATAGCGCAAATGATTACACGAAGGATCGTCGAGATATGTAAACATAACAATGGGCAATATGCAGTGACCCTCAACTTAGCCTCACCAGTTTGTACATTCTGTTAGTTCCACTAATAAGTTGTGCAGTAGTGAAAATTCGTTTTGTTTTAGCTAGGTCCAAACAGCATCTCGTACACCAAGGGAGCAGACCGACGAACTGTAATTGCTGCAACATCAACGGACACACTTATGAATCAGATCACGGCTTTGTGGTCACCCCAAAAGTACTGCTTGTCAAACTCTTCATCTATCCCACTGAGGACAGCATTGATTGTAGATGCCACCCGGTCAATAAAAGCTGATTCTTTTCGGCCTGTGAGGAAGAGCAACAGCTAAAAAGCACCTGCTGTTAATTTGTAGCCAGTGCAAATTAGATTGAATTTGCCCTTACAAATACAATGCAGCTTTTTTTTCTAATGACTGTTAACAGGGAGTTCAAAAAATGGACTAATTGTGAAGACGCACTATGTGTGGAACATTTTCGAAATGGTAAACTCCACAAAAATCCGGACAATATTTCCGGACAATAGTTCTAATGGATGGTGATAGACGAATGGTTTGCAGATCGGCTAACAAAATACCTTTCTCTAAACTGCGCACATGCTCGTTAATTTGCAGCACTTACTAATAGCACATGTGACTCCGTCTAATTGATTCAGACCATCGAACAGCCAGATCATTCACTTCTGATCCGCTGAAGCACCACTACAAGTGGCTAAACACGCAAACACGTGATTCTTCATGGTGCATTCTTACTGGCAGAGGTTGGGTGTGCGCTTTTATTAAACATCGCGGTCATAATCATTTTAGAGGAGTATTCGTGTACGTGTGGTAGAGGGCCATCGTTTTCCCACCATGCATTTACCTATCTTTGTGTACTACACTGTCTGGGAATTCCTGTAAACGGTATTATCGAAAGCGTTACAGCTTATACAATGTCAAAAGAACGCTAAACTAAACTACGTATATATTAGGTAGTTGGGATGTTTACAGTTTCTATGGATCACTTTCCTTAAGATTTGCTCACAGCTATGGGCAAGTATTTCTGATCACTATATATACATATATAAGTTCCTCTCACAGAAAAACTCTGAGTGTGGGCTCACGTTGAGCTGTTCTTACTAGTTTTAGCAATATCACTCATTGTAGCTTGATGTAAGGCGTAATCTCCCACATACCTATGCGACTGTATCTGCGACTTTAATGGAATGCTGAATGACTCCAGAGAAAGACTACTGATGGATCCGTGCCCCATCAACTTCTGTTCAAAAGGTCATCAAAGATAGACCTCGCATGACCTCGAATGAAGAACACCGACGCGAAAGCATGTGTTTGGCTGCCGACAGAAACCAGTTCACCTTAGACCTTGAATGAATAACGAAATTGCCACTTCTGTATCGGTTATACCGGAAGCATTATAACCATCGTGCCAATAAAAGGAAGGGACTCCAACTTTTGGTGCGACAGTGTATCCATATAGAGGTCATACATCACAAACGGATGACGCACTTTAAAGGCATTCAGGTGTTGAAGTTAACAATATGCAGTCTTAAAGTCAGTATGATAATTGGCCCAATGGACTAACAACTAACCGCGTGTACAGAGGTGACATCGTTTTCGGTGGAGCGGACAACCTGAAGTATGCTCCGAACGAAGAGATGATTACCTGCTTTTCTTGAGTGACTTGTTCGGTGTGTGACAATACGAGGCTTGTATAATGCTTTGCTGCTCTAGGCTGACAAACGTGATTCACATGTGGTCAGGATAACTGATGCACTTTTTGATACTGTGGTAATCGGAACTAATCTCCTCGCAAACGCCTTACACTTTAGTTTTAATCTACAATGTGCAATTCACAGCGGTTCCATTTTTTGGTTTAAGTGATTACAATACTCGGAGGAATCTTGAAAAACGTAAAGTTACATTATGAGGGTACATTCCTTCAAACTTAATCCATACCAATTTTTGATGGATAGCTGGAACATCTGAAAATCAGTACTGTTTCGTGACTGGGATGGCTTTGCCCTTCTTTTCACAATATTTGTTCAAGTAGATTCATCTACAGAGTAACATCCACGTCATTTCTGTAAGAAGGTTTGTGTTCGTCACATGTTTACACAGAACAAATAGAATATCGCTCGCTTGGGTATGTAACTATAGGATTGCACGCGAATTGGAGTGAAGTGTACAGATAGCTCAACAGGTGGCAAGTATGTTGCTCATGTTATGAATTTGCGCTTTTTAATGCTTTTTGTTTTCCAGGACTGTTGAAGAGTACTTCAAACAAAATGCAGTTTTAAGTTTACTACACCGAAAAAGGATAGAACTGATCAGAAATGTTATCTTTACCCGTGGTCATGCATTTATAGAGTACGTTTGGGTTTGTCACACTTTTCAAGAACACAGTCACTTAACTTGTATTGTGCAGTAGGGCTAGGATTATTGATAGAAGTCGCGAGTCGATGATATTTTATGTAATAAATTGGGTTTATTTTTTTCTCACGAGTTGTATAGAACTATCGCATTATCAGAGTTCAGTGCCACTGAGAACAGTAAATATTTCAGTATCATAATGACAGCACGCCTAGTAAGTGATTGTGAATCAAAATACATGTAAGACGCGCAATCTCTTTCTTATACCATCAGTTCGCTATTCTATGTTAACTGCTGAGAGTTAACCTTCCCAAACGAATGCGCCATTGAAAAACACCGCAAATGCAATTGTTGAAAAACAATGGGAAAAGTTTGGTTCATTCCGTGCAACTAAAAAAACCTAATTACGTTGATTTTTGGTTATTCACGCTAAAAGAAGGGACACACCGTTACAGTGCTGCTGAGATGACAACACTGCTTACATGACAGAAGCTGAAGATAAATATTTGGTCACGGAATCACGTAATGTAAATAGTTATATAGCTGAATAAAACAATTGTTCACCTTCGCTGGCATGTGTATTGAGACAACCAGTAAAACAAATATTTTATACTACCAACTGATGGAGAATTTTAGACTAACTACACCTGCTAGATTTTTTCTTACTGACTCCTGAAGGATGTACGGGGTTAATCACCTTTACCGGGTATTCGAAATGCAAAGATATTCAATTTTCGTACACAGCCTTCTATAGATGCATAAGAGCATAAAACCATAAGTTAACACAGGTGAATTTCTCATCAAAACCACTAAACGAAGTTACGCTGGAGTTCCTCACTAAATGTCTGAGGTCTGTTTCTGTTGTGGTACAGAACGTTGAAGAAATCGAGTGGTACATTAAATAGTCTGTACAATCCGATTATTGCGAAAAAATTTTTCCAAAGTTTCAATGTATTAGCTATGTCTGAGAAAAGATCCATCTGATATGTCGTGGATTAGTTAAAGCAACTTACACAAGGTCTCTATAACGAATCTAAAGATGAAAGAAATCTGACCAAACTTTCTGGTAAACGTAAGACGTTTTCTAATATTCACAACCAAATAACTGCTGCGTTAATTCAATATGAATAACAAATGCGGATAACCATGAGTTTCAGAACTTATTCTTTGAAACTTTATTGCTTGCTTGGATGGCTTGATCGAGGTTCTTGAGAAAAATGTAATCTGCACACAGAATCTGAAAAATAAAATTGGGCAAGGATACCTAGTTTACGATAGAGTCTGCTCATTAGCTGGGCTTCAGGATCTTCCCTGATAGTCACTAATTTTGTTAAATATCGGTCAATTGACATCAGTTATTCCAGTTCCAAACAACTTATTTTATCACGTTCCGAACCTCTGATTTAAAGAAAAAGACTGTGTTGATAAACCAACTTGGAGTGCCCAGTTACCCTAGCTATATGCGATGTGGCTTCAACTAATAATTGTACATTTGTAAAGGAAGTTGAATTAAATGAAGAATTGCACTGTTCATAATTTTGCGTGTACTCTGAGAAACGGTTCAGTACTATCTCCTACCTCATCTTCAGAGTCAGCAGACGGACTCATTGGTAAGACCTCAGTGACGCATAATTCCAATTAGCATGTAACCAAGTTGTAGTCGATGGGGTGTGAACGCACTGTGGTTTTAGGTTACCAGGGTGCTAAACATGGCTTTCTAGTAGACAGATATTGTGGATAACCCGTTAAACGCAGCCGTGATATTCTGCTAATATAATCAATCGGTTTAAGTTCGCCACTACAGAAAAATGGATGTGGTTGTAAACTTTTCAAAGGGACGCTTCGAATTTGTTTTCACAAATACGAGGTTGATACCGCTGACGAAACCGCTGGCTACGGTATCATGGATCCAGTGGCCAAGTTCAAACATCAAAAAGACAAGCACCTTATTCAACACCATAGCGAAGAAACGCGGTGGTAGTTTTAGACAGACCATTAGAACACAAAAACTGGTAAGTGCAAGCATTTCGTATTGACTCTCCAGTACCAAATTCACAATGACATGAATCAATTTTCTTATATCGAACAGTTAGAGAGATGGGATGGGTAATCGATCGGTGGGCTAGTAAAGGTCACTAAGTCCATGGCATGGTCGATCTAGTGAAGACTTGTTTCTATACACACAGATGGCCGGCTTTAGTCGATTGATCGTGACAGCTCCAGCAAACCACAAGTACGTTGGATTGGGATGATTTAGTAAGATTCTGAATGCACTGGTGGTTGGTCATCCCGAAGAACACGTTTTAGATGTGTGTATTGAAGCCATGAATCGGCTACAAAATATTAAGCGGGAGTTTTGACCAACTCACAGTACACAGGTCACTTGGGAATTTGAGTTGTATGGCAAAAAACGCAACAGGGAGCAGTTACAGACGTATGTTCCGACGTTTGTCTATCAATTCATGGAAAGTGGGCTGAGGCTGAAGACAAAATAGTAATTACGGAATCAATGTGTGATGCGGGACTGTTTATCGTAACAGTCAGCGTGATATATGAGGTACACAGTCGGAAAAAACACGACCACCTTAGAAAAGAACAAATAAATGCCCCGTCGACTTACTAGCATTTAAGCTTTTGGCTACACCTCCTCGAAACAGGGACCCCAATTCCTCTTGCGCGGAAGAATATGATATAATTAGTCCATAATGATCCGATCCAGCGGAGGCCGATCCGCAATCAGAAGCATACATAAATGTAATTCCTGTGTACGTTACCACATCAATGATTTCTGAGATTGGAAATCGCTGAAATTAATTGAAATTTCGCAGTTAGTTTTTAAGTCGCTTCCTAACTTACAGAAATTGCTGTTGCAACTACGTCTTCCACTCTCTAAATCAAACCAGTCCTACCCACCTGAGTCTTGTTGACTGGGTACTTGTGGACATGAAGTCACGGTAACTAGAAAACAGTTGCCATTTACACAGAAATTGTTAGGGGGTATAATTGTTTGGTGGTGGTTTCGCTTGCCCTGTGTCGAACGTCTTTAAAAAAAGACTATCGGGCACACCCAAGGATGTGTCATTGTGTTCAAGGGCCTCATGTTTTTTTCAAGGTGGGGCGAAACTTCCGTGTTCTTATGGTTACATTCCTAGTTTTTGTTGTCTCTTTTAAAGATTAAATCACGGTTCCACTGGTACTAATGGCAGAATATGCTTGTAGTCATTTCAGAAATAAACTTCCACCGATAATGGAGAAATTCTTTTTTTGGAAATGAACTTAAATTCAGTGAGGAATGGATTATAACACTGATCGGCTAGCTCGGTATGCTCTATGGAAATATTGCACCCTGAATGAACTAGCCTCATGCTGCACGCTCCATATGGTCGAAATTTTCCCGTTGGTGTTCGGCAGAACATACGTGGATTGAAACCAGTCTTGCTCAAAAATATACGCTCACAGTCAAAACAATCAAGGATGATGAAATGCTGCACAGTTACTTACAGTTCCAGCTCCTCTAAACGTAGGTTTGTAAAGGAGTGAACCAATAACTCATCACTGGTTTCATACTGATTGTTATATCCTGTTCTAGTTTACTTCGCTTGCCTCCCGGCTGCGGTGCACTCGCAGAATCGATATTCGTGCTGTAAGTTGTTGGCAGTACTTTAAAACGTTTTCGATCAAATATCCTTTTTTAGGTTGCTTAAGTCTCTCCTGATGAATGTTTGCATTGAGGCCGTTCATTCAGTCACACGAGGGTGCAGGTTAGTATGCGTTTTGTATCCTCATAGATGGAAATATTCAAACCAGTTCTACAACAATATAGTAGGGTAAACTCTTTCCCGAAATCAGTTTGAAAACTACGACTCAGACGTGTCTAGAGATGATGTCTAAATGGTATAGGTACCAAATACAAGAGTGAATACTTTGGTCAAGTTCCTCGTCACTAAATGCCGCCGGGGGTGTATTAAAAACAATTAAGGTTGATGACCTAAAAGGTCGAAGAAGATAATTTTCAGATATTCTGGGGATCAGAGACTCTTTCCGGCGCTAATATACAACTGCATCAGCAATGAATACATAAGTGCTTCAAGAAGCTTGGCTGGTTTAATTTGACGTATATATATATATACATATGTAGCGGGAAGGCGTCCAAAAAGCACAATCTTTATTGTCCAAATCGCCAGTCACATGCAACGCGCGCCCTCTTGTTTAGGAGTCATTATTCCAACCCGCAACACCCCCCGGTTTCCGTTCACACGTCATGTGCACTTCTGACCGGTTTACGTGTGTGATCGGCGCCTTCTATCGGGGGGGTTTCTGCCTGCCATTCCTCGTCTGTTTGTCCGATTTCGTTGCGCGATGGCTCGTCCGGCTGCTCGTGCTGTCCGCCATCCACCCAATGTTGGCCTTGACCGTATTCCAACATCGTGTCGAGATGTTCCTCTAAATGTTGGAAAAACCAGGCCCCCAATCTAGCCGTCTGTCGTATTTCGCCTGCCCTGCCTCGCCCGTTGGTCCGATCCAGTTGAGCGATGACTGATCCGGTCGTCCACGTTGTTCTTGATTCGATGGCGGCAGTCTTTTGAAGGTACCTCCCCAGCGTTGATGTATTCAGCCGAGCGTTCGAAAACTCGCACCTCCGACCTGACAATCCGTCACATATACATATACGTGTAAATGTGAGTGGGAGCAAACAAGTTGATTATTGTACGAGCTGTAGATAATGAAATAAGAGATTAGAATGCGGATGCAGGGTACTCTATCAAGTGAATGTGAAACGACCACCAAGAAGACGTGACGTTTAAAAACGAACCAAAATCCGAAAACATTCTAACAATGATTACAGAACATTCATTTAAAAAAACGACCACCAGATTCGTTATTTCCACCACACGCTAGTTTCGGATGGTCCGCGTGGTGCGGAAAAAAGTAGAGAAAAAACATCGGTTTTAAAGGGAATAATGTGTTAGCTTACAAAAATAAAATTAGCTGCCATACAGTGAAAGTCAACCAGTCACGAATGTCTCACGTTTGTAGATCCGTGAGAATGTTGCTTACTTTTTCTAAATGAAAAATGCACAGGATATCCATTTCTTTCCAGCATTCCAATCTAACGTGCGTGCTGTTATTACTCAAATTTAAACAACACACTGAAACCACTTAACCGATTGCCTGCTAATCCATTTTGTAAATATCGTGATCAGAATAAACAAGCTTAACAGACTGAACTCAGTGGATATTTTAAAGACTGTAAGATGACATTCGACAACTTCAGAGTTTTGGTCATGATGGCAACTCATTAGTTGTGGTCTATTGGTCTGGATCGCGTGTGTAATACTTTTCTCAGTGAAACCGAAAATACGTGTCAAAATATTATCTCGAAAGTGAGCGTAGTTTAACTGAGGTTGTTTCAACTAGGACTGAACAAGATCATTTCTTACATATAGTGTAACCACGCTATCACTTTGGAAAGCAAGGCTATTCAGCTAATCACGCCTTCATGTTTGCAACTACTTGCGTGATTGTACAACGCACGGAAACAACGTTCACGGGCGTTCGGACTATCCAAAGTTATTTCCAACGAAGATCATGGTCCGTTCAGGTACTCTGAGGTTCAGATAATTCTGGCTGTTACTCCTTGAGACATTTTAGCTACAGCAATGTTTGCTCTAGTTTTCATGAAACAAACGAAATTGCACCATTTATCAGTAAAAACGTTTCAGTCGGGACATTTTTCCACTAAGTCCCGTTTAGCGGGGCGTAGGTTAGCTCTTTTTAGACATCACTCCTGACACACTTTCTTTCCGCTGATATGTGCAGGTCATTTTTCTACTCGTTCGCTCTCTCATGCGTCAAAATTTCTAACTACCTATAACATTGTTCCGCACGGTTTTCGGTCATTCTGAATGTTGATGAATTCGTCTATGGCCACCTCATACGAAGAGTAAGTTCGAAATGACAACTCAACTGTTGGTCGTCGTTCGATTGATGTTTTTAATTCATGTGATTGGACGAGTTTGAAACCAGGAGGTCCGTGAGTATCTTATGTCCGTCGGACAATGTTTTCATCAGTCAACGATAATGAACACGCCAATCCAAAGATAACTCAAAGTGCGAAGACGACCGTGCCCATTTGCATCCACACATGAGTAATAGCAACTCTGGTTGTATCACATGTGTGGACGAGTAGTTCTTCGTCCACTAGTGGTGTTCCGTAGCAAATTTCAACTTTGCTTGCTGAGATCTTAAAAACTGTTTCTGTGCGTTGTCCCAAACGGGAAACCGGATGGGTCCGGTAAACGTTTGACCATCACAATAGGATAGACAGAGTTTGTAGGCAACTTGTTCTAAGATAATTCCGGTTTCAGTGAAATGAACTATTTTTGATAAATTCTCATCTTAGGTTGGTTCAGTTACATGCCAGATCAATTAACAGTAGGGGAGGTTACTGGTCAAAAAAGTACCAGGGCACGGAGATTGGGTAAAACACGAGCACAATTTCGTTGTGGTTATGCTCACACGGAAGGTGGGTTTAAGGACTACAGTTTTAACTAGGGTGGTTTGGGGTGACGGGATCAAATTGTCGTGTGGGTTAAATTTACGTGTTTGGCCGTGGTAATCCCCAGGTGTGAACAAACCGTTTGTGAACACACAAATCCGGGTGAAGTGATCAGATTGCAATCACCTCGGCTACAAACAGGATATGCCCGTTGATCTTCCCTGACCTGAAGGCCGGAGTACGGTAGACGATGCGAAACGCCCTCTCCGTGTCTGTGTGTAGCTCACAGTCAAACTGGTGGGCCAGAATGAATGAGCTAGTGTTCTTTGTTATTCCAGAGCAAAGCCACGTTGGGCATTGCTCACGAATTTTTCCCGACAAACGCTTAGTTATGTGAATAAAATAAGCTGAATCACGTGAACGATCAACTGAACTGATCGAAAATGAGGCAACATTGATAGGTACATTATTTTTCACATTAAATGGCATCGTCCCTCTTGAGTGGAGTTTTCAGACAGGACTTGCAGCATCAGTTAGTTGGAGTGATATCAGTTCGACTGATGCGTCCCCTTTGCACATCAAAGTTATTGAGATCTCCTTTTCAGTCGTGTTTATTCGGGTGTGTAATGGTCTCGCATGTTTCTGCTAATAAACTCCTCAGGATATCCCCTGCGAGAATGTACATCCTGCAATATGCTCATCTTCAATTCTAACGTGTCTTCTTTTTGCTCTATTTGTCAAGCAGCCTACAAGGCCGCCTTTCAGACTAATCGGCAAATGGTTGTGGAAACACAGATACTGCCCACTCTGTTTTCTTTCTATATACACTTCACTGCAACAATCCAACTGGTCTTCGTGTTAGCGTTACGTCCAAAAACAGCATTCAGTCATCAGTTTATCGTTGCAAAGTGTTCCTACGTCTCTTGTTGAAAACGGTTTAAAGATTCTGTAGATCTTCCGTTTTTCCCACTATGCTAAAACCATCATTTACATATCTTCGATAATAACTGGTTGTTCTAATAGTTTCGTCCAACTGGTTACTCTCGTACATGCCTATTAATGTAATCCAATACCGCACATAACGATGATCCTATAGCAACAGCATCATTCTGGAACTAAAGCTCTCCACTGAATTGAAGCTGAATGTTGTAAGTATGGAACACTATCGGCTACTTCGGTCCAGCCACAGGTTGATCAACGTTAATCCGGCGACTCTCGATAGAATCACATAAAAGTTGTATTATTCCGACCAGGAAGATTTCAGTAAATTGAGATGAAACATCTAAATATGGTGCTTTCTTGTCAAACACAGAGCTTACAGACAGTATCAACAAATTTAAATGAATCTCATACACTGTGTTTCGTAACTTCTCACTTAACCGGCTTCAGAATCTCCGCAATTCATTGCGAAATATCAAGGTAGTGTGCATTACACATGTCGGATGTCAGTCTAAGCGGCGTTTCTTCTTCGCGTATCTTCAGCAACTCGAACAGCTACAGGACACGGGTTCCTGTTGGAAGGATGCGCTCGAATGCATGTGCATCACTGACCTCAGTACTTCAACCGTCGTAGAATCCCTCAGGACTCTTTTAAAAATGCCACTTTCTTAATTCTCCCGGATTCCTCTTCCGGCACTTTTGAAGTGTAACCGTCTCTATTCCGCAGAACCATCCCGGCCCTCCTATCTGTTCTTATCGTTATAATCGGCTGATCGTTTTTTAATGTAATGAGCTTCTCTAGATGAAACTTTGTGGGTGATACATAGGTTGAGGTTCTGCGACCTAGTTGTTTCTAGTAAGTATTTACGAGATTGAATTTGAAGAGCTGAGAATGCACTTCAAAAGACAGACCTAACTCCTGTTATTAGTTAAACTGAACCTGAAGGTCAAGTTGTTTACATTCGCCACCGAGGTAACAGAATTTTGAACCAAGGGACAAGATTTCAGTTACCGTTTTGCTCAACGTCAGACAGCAAAAATGATGGACATAGAAACCTGGTTGGTGAAAGGGTTGCAACAAAGCCGTGTTTGTGTTTTACCCAATCGTCTTGCCTTCGTACTCATTTGAGTAATAAATTCCCTTACTGTCACATGGTTTGGTACACGATTGTACCAACTTAAGATGAGAATTTATCGAAAACAGTTCTATTCGCTGAAGTCAAAATTATTTTCACACGATTTCTGTGTGGATTCCCAATTGTTCTGAAATATTATACTACCTCCATTAACAAGTAGTGAAATGTGATCTGTAATTTGATCATTCTGCAAGTTCTAAAACATGCCCCTAATTCAACCTGAAATTTTTGGTGATCGATTGCAACTTGTCGATTTCCGTGAGCGTGCACTTATATCATTTTTTAATAACTTTGATATGCAATTTAACATCCATGAAGGAAACAGCAAGATGGCCACTAATGCATTCAAGTTCACACTCTAATAATTCAACTCATCATCCGGACTAGTCGCTCTTAATCTCCGTTCTTCAACTGAAGGATTTTGTGAACGTAACAGCAAACTCTTACGTTATCATGCCTTTGAATTATAGCACATAGTTAAGATAAAGCACTGCGCACTGTGCTCTACTAGTTACTTTTCGAATACTAACTTTGAAATCTGATAAATATTAAGTGTCAATCACCTAAATAATGTTTTTCTTTAGGCAACTTCAGTTGTACCTCTGACAATTATTTTCGGGCCAAAAGGTCTGTAAGGCAAATTTTTATTGAGTGAAGCGAGATCTTCAATATTTAACTCGTATACCCTCGCGCACCTCATGTTTTGTTGTTTATGATCCGGGACTACTGTCCTGAGCAAAACGAGGTTTTGTTTCAAATGCCCTGTACAACACAGCCCAAATTTCCCTTTGGCTGGCGTTTAGCACGATGGATTTCAATCAATTATTTCTCGCATTTGACACTCATTCAGTCCAACACTGATCGCTAGTCTTCTGCGTGACTCACATACTGTGGGCTTTGGACATATCTACAGCCGCGTTGAGATAGTTTACTCAATATGGAAATACTCGCCTACTCAGCTTGGTCACAAACCACATTACATCATATGTAACGTCTGGTTCCAAACCAGTCTACTAATAACCAGTTTGTCTACAACCTTCAAGCGAAAATGCTGCCAAAATGTTGGCACTGATTTTTTTACACACTTTCCAGTGATGATTTTACACGTGACTTGTTATTCGGCAACTGTCATTGCACATGCACTTGTCGATTACAGACATGAGACAGTCTGAATCTACTCCACTTTGCGTGAATTGAACAGTTATAGTTGTGGAGTAATCCACCTACCTTACATGTAAAATGTAATTGCACACGTTTCCCTTAAACTCATCTTTCTCAACTTTCTTCTCTTGTGTGGTAGCAGTTTCGCAAATTTTATCCCACATACCACTATTCGCACGGATACGTGATCATCATGTTCATTGAAATTAACGATAACTGGAAGCCTGTCTACGGTGAATTCATCTATATTTTGTCCAACTCTACAGAGTACGGTCTGTAACCCAACCTGAAGAAATTCTTTAGTGCAATATTCTTCCCCGTCCATCGTTTGAACTGATGCTTTCAATAAATTAGGACACATATGTTTCTACTTTTGAAACGTAGCACCCAAAACAATGTTTTGAGCTAGCAGACAATATTGTGGTCAGGATTGCATAAATTGAAGGTATTTTCTAACAGTAACTGGGAATTAATTAGGGTGAAGTAGAATAATAATTTCTTAGTCTTGACACGGATGTTGTGAACAATATTGAAAATTGCTGGGACACGAAACGTCTACGGATAGTGGATAGTGGATAGTGCTGGACAAGAGATTATCAAAACATACTTATAACGAACAGAAACAATTCCTCTGAGACACAGCCCTTCATCTACGTCCATGAAAATAGAAAGTAACTATTTTGCTAAGTTCACTGCCTTGAGGACAGCGTCATCAAGAATGAAATTCAATATATAAACATGAAATTTCCACAGCCCTACAGTTCTTACAACGCTGGACCGGTTTGAATCCTAATAGATCGATAAATGCTAAGATGATGAAAAGGTACATTAACGTTATGGTTACGTCGGTTATCCGGGGTTGCAAATGAAGGAAAGCGTTGCATTAGGCTTGAGTCGATTACCGCACCTGTCATGCATTCAAGTGAAAACTCAGTTGAACAATATGTGACCGACGATACCAAACGACCCTTTGTAATAAATCGGAACGGTGATGAGTTGACGGATAAAACATTGTGGGAAATTGAGTTTATTGCTGTAGCAATCTAGTATATGCGCCCATTTCTGTGACAGATTCGCACTCCCGGTGTCACGTAGTAAATGCAACTGCACAGTACCACACTTATACATAGACCAATTAAATTCAACCGCGCCATTCAGTGCAGCCTGTGAACGTCTCATCTAACCTACCTTCAGATATACCATTGTGTACCCCCGTGATAACTAAACAATCAACCCTACTTTTTGTCATTGAAACAACAATCTGGTCGAACATGGTAAAAAATGCAGCCATTAAAGCGCAGACGATGGCTGTCAATTCTTCCTGCAATAAACTCAAATGTTGGGACTAGATGTAGTTATGAATCTTCGAGTACGTGCATGCGTATACACATCGGAGGTGTGGTTGATCTTCGTTGATCTTCGACGCCCTGATTCACTTAATGATCTTGTTTGTCACGTGTCTGTCTACTGGTTGACTTGGACTAATTTACCGGTTTCGTTCAGTTTTGTCAAACTGAACGCTGCACATTCGTCGTAGGTATTGTAAAGCATTTCGTTTGCTCGAATTATATGACTGTTGGCAGGTAAACAATAGTGCTTGTTTAACATATGAGCTGGATAATGCGAAGTAGGTTAGCAAAAGTTTCCTACTGTTGAGTATCTTGAAGTAGACTGAGTGGCAAGAAAATTTGTACAACGCAATCATCCGCCTCCAGATTAACTTGGCTATAGCGTATACCAGGGGCTGACATGTTTGGCGGATTGTAATACAATATGATTCTTTTACGGTTGTCGCATTCGAGGCTCTATTTCAACAACTGGTACTTAATATAAATAGGTAGGGAAATAAATACTGTGAAACACATATTGAGCTAGCCCCTTCTTCATGGCTTTTGTTCTAGACGGTTACGCGTATGTCGTTAACGCAGCCACCGATGAAAGACATCTTCATTTTCCTCAAGCAATTTCGACACATGTAAGTAACGGGCTTTGAAGATGCAATAGGGTCCTTTCATCATCTAAGCCGTGGCGAAATCAGTAACATCTGGGGGATCACACACTCAATAAATATACATCCTACATAAGATTAACGCATCCCTGATGCCAAAATTAATCACGTTTAATACGCCTCAACACAAGTTGACGAAGTGTTCCACACAAATTCTGGAACCGGTAAAGCAACTCAAAGTATCTTAGGAAATTATAGAATGCAATAGCCTGAGAGATTGACTGGTGACTCTAACCACATGCCCAGTTTAATCATTGTCTTTTTGCTCCCAAATGCTCATTTAATGAAGACTAGCATACTGATTCAAACCAACCGGGCATTGATTTGTCAGTGTATGACTGGGAGCGTATTGCTATTATGTGTAATAACCGATGGATGCCACTTCCGGAGAAACAGTTATTTATCAACTATTTGATCACCTACCAAGAGACAGTTTTTTGACCACATTGAGAGGGAACACAGATGGTGTCGTTGACCAAGTAAAACTTCTGTTCTGCTGATGATGTCCTGCTAGTTAACGATATGAAAGAGATGAAAACGAGGCAATTTGGCCCATCCAATCAGCGTTTCGAATAGGTACAGGTAATCTGTTTTACTGAGGTTGCTAAGTGTTTTTATACGGACTCACCATAACCTCTCTATACCACCGTCTAGTCACTGGTAGCAAAATGGGACAGAAGAGTGTATAAACTTTCAAAACCACCACCAATTGAGCAAACCGCGGTTGGGAAAGAATATTTTTGACACGTAAAGATATGTCAATAATAAACCCGTTTAAAGGGGGCAGACCTGTTGGGAGAAACACTCATATAAAATAGCTGCTCATCTTCTGTTTATAACTGGTTCAGCATCCGGTAGCAGGCTACCTTATACAATTCTACTATTTCGGGAATAAAAGCCCATTTCGTTTGCTTCAAAGATTCGTAGTACAGTCGTTCTTTCGAGAATGTCATGCGGCAGACATGAGACCCACATCCTACGAGGCACAAAGGACCATGCTTTTAGCCATCCGAGTACAGATGACACATCATTACTACTGCTAAATCCCTGCGTTTTTTTTTGATTTGCGTTTGAGTACCAGACCAACAACATAAATTGAAAGAGGGAATAGACAAGAAACTGGTGCATTTTAGGTCCATAAGAAGTTGATTGGACATCACGCTGTCTCGGTTTAACCAGAATGAAGCGGCTAGTTCGAAAATACCGGAAGTTCTTAGAACTAGATAGTTCTGATGCCTAGTCAAGGATTTGATGAATTTCACTTTGAACATCACTCAAATTTGATTGCGCCCATCGCATTCAGATAGACTTTCCAGTCGGCCTCTTTCGAAAAGGAGCACTAGACTCGAGTTTCGCTCTCAGTAGAGCTCGTCAGCAGCGCATATTCTTGCCACGGCCGGGATTTGAACTTTGGCCATTCCAATCATGAGGCAACCGTGTGAACCACTGCGCCATTGACCTCACACTAGGCACGACCGAAATATCACATGTAAGCTCTCAACCACTTCCCCGACTATTCAGCGGTAACCTAAACTCACGCCAGTTTTAATGAGGTTGGAAATTTCAACCTGTCTCGGAAGTCTTAATTGCGTGGTTATCGATTGGAATCGCCAGGATGATTACTATGCCTCCTTTCAAGAAGTTTGGGCAACCTGAACACTGCTCACATGCGAAAGTGATTGAGAGTTCGGAGTTGATAATTCGATCGTGTCTAGTGTGAGGTCACTGGCGCAGTGGTAAACACGGTTGCCTCATGACTGAAATGGCTGGAGTTCAAATTCCGGCCGTGGCAAGGATATGCACTACTGGCGAGCTCTAATGAGGGCGAAACTCGAGTCTAGTACTTCTTTTCGAAAGAGGCTGGCTGGAAAGTCTATCTGAATGCAATGGCTGTGATCACATTGTAATGATGTTTAATTTGGAACCAGACATTTTGTTCAGTTTTGCATTCAACTGTACTTGCAAAGGACCTTTCGAGTACCGCAGTCCAAAACACGGAGGCATTCGCTGTCCTTTGGTGGAGACCACTTTTTCATGCCAAAAATACCCGTTCTATGGTATTAGATTGCTCCGGTTGCTGACTTGTTTGTGGTTGATGGTTTTCACTTCTCTACATAGTAGTCACTGAATTTCGCATATGAATCACGGCAGAAGATAACATCTGTCTGTCGTGGAGAAGCGGCTTGCGTTAAGGGAGATGTATCGTACATATCCTGACCATACCGTTTATAGCCCTTCCCCGATGCTCGTACTACGTGGTTATTGTGGTTGCAGGTTTCAGACTTCAATGCACAATCAAAACGTTCGCTCCAATAAACTCAACGCACTGTCCAGGTTTCTGTGAAATTATTTCGGCTTTCACCACTCATTATTTAAACGATTGCACGGGACAGACTCTACCAAAAGAACTGGATGAACCTGCAAATTACAGCTGTTTTTCACGTCTCGTAACCTATATCCGAGGATATGATGCCGTATGAGTTTAAGACCGCCTTTTGCAAACCCAGATTATAAATCATTGCTTAAATCATGTGCTATGTCAGGAGAGGCGAGGAATTGTGAAGTGACTTCCCCATCTAGAGTTTGATAACTGTTCACTAAAAACTTCCCCGTTACAAATCGATTTTTAACTACTGACAATAATGTCACTCAGCGTTCTTGTCTTCCAAACTTAGTTTTCCAGGGTTAACATTTAAATATGGAGCGTGTGGCTGAAACCATGAGTGGCGCAGCACAATCCGTTTGTGTTAACATAGGTTGAAAACTTTCGGCCTGGTCACTGTGGAAGGTTATGCCAATCAAGAGAGCTGTTAAATATGCTATCTTTAGTGTTCCCATTAGCGTAGAAACTTTGCTAGCCAGATTCGAAGTCGGGAACTGGATTCATCAGGCAGTGCTACGTTGACGTGGAGCAGTGTTACAAGGATAGTTGATGGAACTTATCCATCCAGAGATTCCTTGTTTGATCACGGTCATTGCAATCCCACCTAGACATTTGTTCTCAATAAAAGGTAAAAGGCAGCTACGGATTAATCACTTTTGTGGCACACCAGAGGTGGCTGCATATGGAAGTGACATAATAATGACTCAAGGTGAACAAATATTTTATTTGAAATTTAACATCCACTTCTCATAAAGCCGTCTAACGGCATTTCTTCGTGTATCCAGATGTGCCTGCAAACGTCTTCAGTCCGAATCCGGTGTTAGCCCTTACTTTCCACAGTTAGGTCACATCTATCTCATCATATCCGCCGACCTATTCATCAGCGTTACAATTTTATTCAATCAAATTCGTTGAAGAACAGACAGGAAAAAGTTGCGAGCTCACTCTGTTACAACCTCATCACCAATGTTCGAAATCTAAATTTCAGTAAATTTGTCTTTGTTTTTAATCCGCCATTTTGAGTATACTTTAATGTTGTTTACACCTATCAGTTGTTTGTCAGGGACTCTGTAATTCATACTTATTTGGTTCATCCGGCTTTTAAGATAATAGAACGTTTTGTACATTTTTGTGACCAGCTATTTTCTTCACCTTTTCTCCCATGTGCGCTTCACTGTTCCAGTTTGTAAATGCACGTATTTTACTTGACACCTGATGCTTAGTTGTGAACAAATTTGCACTGCATATTTCTTCTCTGGGGAATTTTATCTTCCAGTCCTCAAATACGAAGTACTGATGGCTGTATTGTAGATAACAATACCATGCAAAAAAATATGCAAAAATCTGGAACCCAATTTATTTGCCGTTGATTTTATCCGGCTGATAAGACATTTCATGATAAATTGCTCTGAAATGTCATAAAGAGGAAGAGTTGCAGCTGTTTTCTATTGCCTGACCTACAATTGATTTTTGGATGTGTTCCAATCGATTACACAACAGAAAAATGGTCGTAACAATCTGCTTGTACTTGGATTTGCTATATTGATGTGGACAGTCAGGAGCTTTCTTAAATTCACATTATCCCATTTATCTACAATATGCTTTCGTAGTTTTCGCTTATATCTTCATAGCAGAAAGGAAACAGTTGTGAGCAGGCTAGCAAGCAGCATGGCATTACATGTTTTCGGTTAGTTGCCGAGGATGTGCGAGGTGACTGTCCAGGTTTTGACGATAGTTCAACTCTCTCAGTCTGATGCCTTCTAATTTTCACCTTGATTCGTGTTTGCCGAAAGCAACAACGGAAGAAAAGACGATGGAGAATTAAAAATTCCGGAAACTAAGCTGATTGCTACTGATAACGTTACTGTCTTATTTCCCCCGGTTGAAGATAGTAATGATTGGCAAGATAACTATGTCAACTATAATCTATCACATTCGCATTATCAAGTTTGACAGCATCTAAAAGATGATTTTAATGACACAGTAATACAGAACTGCGGCGACCTTTGCGATACTGTTCACACTGGTAGAAATAATGACCATTTTAAGGTTACCTAAATTTGTAACCCGGTGATATGCATAAAGTTCATTACACAGTGACCCAAATATATAGAGATAAAAGTTCGAAAGTAATCAAAATGTAACCTGACTGATTCATTACTACTACAGTAAGTTTAAGTAGAACAAAATGTAGATCATTGGACGAAACAATGTGTGGGTATCCCAAGGGAGCTTTCTACATCAAAAAGAATCGTCTGCTGGACCTAGAACTGTCACCAGTTGTTTGTAGTATGAATGGTTAAGCAATGTAGCGTTGGCTGAGGTCAGGAAGATAAGTACTGGTCAGTAAAGTGCAGTTACCCGGATGAACTTACAGTTTTCAATTGCCCTGACAACGCATAGATGTTTTATGGTGGGTGCTCATTTTTGACCGCTACAACTCCTTAAGGATGAATAAATAAGTAAGGGACAACAGAATTGGATGAATGACCGGAGCCACCTTAAGAACGCAAAGTTAGCCACCAGTGAGTAATACTAATCTGGTGAGATCGACTGGAGGTGAACAAAGCGTCCTGTGGGTTGGAAGGCCATGCTTGGCTGTAGTACTTCCAGAGTTTGAATGAACCGTTTCTGAAGGTACAGGTCATATACGACGGACAACTTGAGACAGGGGAGAGTGGGCAGACAAATTTGTATGAGTTGTTAATTAATCAAGAGCACGTCATTCCTATAGGCAGCTTCAGCTACTTTCAAACACACAACGTTAAACGGCCAGTTGGGTTGAACATAAGTACGATAAAGGCCAGTAGCTTTGATAACCGATTGCTTAACAATATCTAGAATGATCTACTTTGGACAACTTGATAGCCCTTTTTCATGATAAACTTAGCAGCCGATTACAATGGTGGGTTTTACGGTTTGAGATTGATCCTCTGTCAGCTTTTCAATTATGTCGCGACGTATTTCATTTTGTTGAGACATTTATCGATGTTCTTGGCCTGTGTGAATGTTATTTCAACCGCATGTCGGGCACGGGATATTTAGACGAACTGCAGAACAGGTCGTCTGATGGCAGCTGCCTGTGCACGAGTTGAAGCGCATTTTAATTTATGCTCGATGACAGTTGCCAAGTGGGCCCCAGTTGAAGTACAGCCATAGAAATCTGTTCTTCTTCTAAACCGCCTGATTTGGAGCACAGGCATACGGTTAGAAACTTACGTGCCTCAGCGAATTTCTCGCCCTGGTCGTTCGCTAATAAATTTCCTATCACCATCTCTTGTTCCACGTGTAACTCATCAGAGATGAAAATACGTATGGCTGTATGAAACAGAACTGAGAAGAATCCAAGTATGTATGTTATCGGAATATAACCGGAAAATTGAATATAGTGATCAGCTCATATTGTTTCGCGATAGACGGCAGGCTCTATTGTACCACACGGACGTATGGTAAAGAGCAGATCTATAAGACCAATGAAATTTTTGATTCAACATCCTGGAATAAAAATGAGCTCGGGTGAATAATTTTAATGTGACAGAAAATCGAATCAGGATTATCACTATCCGCAGGAATCAAAATAACGCCAACTTATCTTTTGTGCTCTGAAGATTAAATATCATTATTTTGTACTCAGCTTTTCCCAGTAGGTTGTTCGATATCTATCTAACTATAGCAACACCGTCTACCTGCTTGTTGGCATGGCATACAAAATTGAGACAAGTGTTTTACGTGCCTGAACTCATCATCCAATGTTGCGTGATCAAATGTGGCTAAGTTTGTCTATCGCGTTACGAACGATGCTGACTAAATAGCGCTTCATTCGAACTTGTGATTAACAGTCACTACCTAGATCAACTTGCCGGCTGTAAGTAAACTGCATATTTTATTTTTGTAACTTGAAATATTGAATGAACCGATTATATATTACAACTTTTTCTTCTGCCAGGATAGAAGTGACTGAAAGCTTCTTAGTTTTTGTGTCTAAACCCCTAATCTGGATGTCGCACTCGGAATGCGGCCGCTGGGGTCAACGACGGCATATGTTCGTTGATTTCTGTGACTAGGTTGTAGAATCCCATTACAGAATATCATCTTACTGTTTGTGTCAATTGCGAATAAAACAGAATTGTAGTTAATAAAAGTCAAGTCGTATGGGAAAAAACCTGTGTGTTGAGACTCTGTATATAGGATTCTCACGACGATTTCCGGTTATCTCGATTCTGAAGTCGGCTTTACAAGTTTGACTACTTGAAGTCACCGGAACACGTACAAGTGAATGAGTGTGAAACCTCAGGTAAACCTGCACTAATGATGTCACCTAACGTGTTAATGAAACACTTGTATGCTAAGCGGCGAACCAGGTGGAACGACCCTTCATCAAACATTTGTTTTTCAAGTTAAAATATCTGGCGTTTTGCGACACAGAATGATTTTAGGTATTCTGATAGATATGTAGACGGCAACGTCATGTGTCAGCGTGCAATTCCATACTTCACTTCAGTTTACGTTACCACCACGGAGTTTATTCCAGCTGCAGTCGACTGTGTCTCAAATTCGAGGAACATCAAGGCATGTGTAATATGAATTTGGGGGGGGGGGTTTCAGTCGTAGACGTTTCGTTCTCCTACCGTCTCCGAATAACGTGCATTAAGTGTTACACATTTAGTCAGGTATTCTACAGCCTTCACTAAGAAACTGGCTTACTGAACTATGTGTGGCTCATGGTGCAAATCTTACTTTCCTGAAGGACAAATTAACTTTTGATAAAGTCGCTGTAGTCGCTGGGGGATTCAACACAACGACTTAACCGAGGGAAGCATCCAGCTTTCTGGTATGACCCCCGGACACCACGCATGTCACACTCATCTAAAGTGAACCTCGCAGCCACCATATGAATACGTTCATGCGTGGGCTCGTCGTCCATAGTGATAAACGAAGGAAATTTACATGCAGAGCAGAGCGGTAGTATACGGACGGCCAGAGAAACTAGTGAATCCGCTTAAATGCAGAATGAATCCCCGAGATGTTACCAATCTTTAGCATCACTGTAACTCCCCGAAGGTCATCTCCAGTCTTATTCAATATACGAGGACAACAGATGACTGATACTCCTCCGTGCATATAACGGCAAACGTAATTTAGTAGGTTATGCTGTCTTTTATCATGCCAACTGCGGGAGCAAAATAGTGAAGGAGAAAACGATAATTGAGTTTGTTCCTTTGAATACTATACACGGACCCTAATCGCGATAGCGCCCGCTACTTTTTAGTTCGAATATAAAGAACCGTTTTAAACTTGCTGACAAGTATACAAACCAAGTTTAAGTGTCTTGGTTAACCGTTATTTAGACCAGAGAAAGTGCATTGAGGCAGTTAAACGCTCCTAGATGTGACACACAATCAGTAGTACGGCACAAGAAGACAAATATTCATTGTGTGGGCCGCCTATGTGAAGGTACATTTTGATGGTCACTTTTTATTGAAACAGTGATCATCTGGACACATTTAACTATTGTTCTGAGTCAGGCCTCTAGCAGTATTTAGAATAACTCACAATGTATCCGTCTTTTCCAACATGTTACTTATCTTAACTTCTTTTATTGTGTTAATTCCTAAAACCTCACATGCAAATCACAAACCTGACCGTAAAAACCACTGATTAATCCTGGTTGTATGTGGAAAGGAAACTCACGGGATAACAACTCTAAAACAGACGGATTGGCAGGCTCACTGTTGAAAACTTTGGCTAAAATTCCTAACATGTTTTTGAGCTGACTGTTCAAGATATGTGAGAAAGAGGGATTGTAAAGCATATCGTTAATCCACTGTTTCGAAAGCGACCAGCTCTGTGATTCTCTTACCAACTGCTCATTATTATTGACTGAACATAAAACAAAACACATTTTAAACTTTCATTTTGTAACTATCGCCGTTCCAAATCTCTGAGTCGTGAACAACCCCGTTCTGGTCATTTGTCATTGTAACTCTCAGATGGCTGTTAACGCTACACTTTTGCATAAGGCTGGCGTAAAACAGAGAACGATCGGCTAACAAAGACATAAGCTAAACATGTGTGATTCTTTTGCCATTTCATGGTGGTGTGTACATCAGGCATAACCATCCGTGACCGCAGCACGAGCTTGCGAGCACAGTACTTAACAGGCGCTGCATTCGCATGTCTGGTAAGAATCAGGTGTTACATAAACCGTGGGAAGCTCTTTTTCATAGTCTGCAAAATTTTGTCAATCAGTTAGCCATGACGGAGTTTCAACTTTCGCCACAAATATATATTTTCATTTAAATCACGTGACGAACAGTGTAACAGTTTCTGCTCAGAAAAACAAGGCATGAAATATGGCATATCCATATTCATTAGCTTGCATAGTTACTTATGTCCTTCCAGCTACTTAAATCAAGAATTGTCAGTAATCGTTCTTCGAAATATATTATTATGATGACGTCTACAAAAAGTTTGGGTGGGAATTATGACGTGTCCAGGAGTCCTGTTAATCTCTTCAGTGCTGTTTGCGGTAAAAAGTTGCGAGTTCATTACGGTTTGATAGCGCTCACTGCATCTGCGTTGTCCAGCAACTGTTATTCATGCCATTTTAACAACACATTTAAGTCGTCTCAAGGAGACCGATACACAGGCTCCCCGATTAAGACATGATGGTGTACAAAAAATCTGTTACTGACCATAACCATAAACCGGCCACACTTACTCATAAAGAATAACTCCCCCAAGTCCAGCTATCTGGTCCATGCGCTATCTATTTAAAGATCAGTTACTAGGTTTAAAACAAAATGTCACTGTATGTTTGTTACATTGTTTTTAGTGTTTTCTAACCGTTTCGCTTACCAGGCTATCAATGGAACCCCGCTTCTCTCAGCAACTAATTCAACTATTACTGTGTGATTTACGACTCATAACTGCTCATTTGTTGAGTTTGTAGTGCGCAAACATAGTGGGCGCCATTAATAATCACCATCAAATGTGTGCTATGTCAATAACGGATACAAGATGAGGGTATCGTTGGCGCCATCCACACGAACGGCGAACAAGAACGAAGATCAAGGGGCAACATCTTGGATTTTGGGCATTAGTGTCAGACACGCAGGTTTGCATGGTTGTGTTTGTTACCAGTTTCTTGTTCCGTTCACGATTATGTGCATGCGTGTATGAGATTGTAAGGCATTTCCAAATCCACGCTGTGTGGCTGTGTCCACTACGCGTGTACGAACAGAACAGGCTAGACTAATTTACGGTACAGGGATGAATAAAGTAGGCCAGCCTGTAGCCAATTGGCTACACATGTTTATGGGTGGAGGAAATGCGCAAGACCGCCCACCTTTTGCACAGGCTGACCGCAGCTGCTTTGTATAGTAGCGAGCTTTTACGGATGTTAGGAAAAACTCTTCCCGTGGAAGTTTTTATAACATTTCACACGATACAGATGCGTTATATATGAGGCAATAACAACGGGTCTGACGCCTGTGAAAGATATAGTTTTAAACCACGCAAATAACCATATGCAACTTTGAATCAGTGGGAGATATTCACTCAGACACTTAATTCTAAGCAATACCGAATTGCGCTGTTTAGTTATGATAAGAAATACCACCCATTCCTGCGGTTAACAGTATGTATGAATGATAACTTATCACTCTGAAGCTTGTTAACGACCTTACCGGATGTCACTTTTGAGAATACTGGAGAGAACAAGTAGTTTAGCGCATATATTTCGCATGGTTTTTCACTTATTTGTTGTTCGTAAGAGATCACAATTTAGATTTGACTCCGTTATAAACGTATGTGGAGTTTACTGCACACTGAGGATATGTATGTTAGTTACGTTGCCATTTTATTGGGACGCTGGATGGTCTCACCAGTATCACCCGTTTTGAGCAAGTTACACTTCATTCAACAGATCATATTCACGTTTTCAGGTGTTTACTCTCCGAAGAGTTCAATACTCTCTTTTCCTCTCTGGTCCCGATAGGCAATCTGCATTAGTTTTAATTGGGCCGGTGATCAAATAACTGTCACTTTTAGCATCTATCTGGATACATAAATTTTGCTGGTATTTAACCGTTTACTCTTGAGTCGCTGTGAAAAAGGTTTGATTGGTTTTCTCTGGGGTTCTGTGTGTAGCGTTTGCTAGCCGTTTGGACCACACGGATTACCTGATTGGCTACAAATGTGTGGGCGAATAATTCGTCTCTCCTATTATCAAAATCATACTCTGTGTTTAGGAATCAGGGTTTCTTGGGGTTGAGGATTGCAACCGTGTAAACACCTGTCACCAACATTGTTTTTACTTGCACGCACCAATTAGTTTCAGCTGACAAGTGAACAGGAGGCAGGAAGCACCTCTATTAGGGAAGTTTAGGAATTCCCTAATTAAAACTCTAAAGATGTACAACTTCGGTTTGATTAATCAGGCATTAACGGCGACCTACGTCTTTTACGGAGCCTCTAGCTAGTTGATGTAAAGATTTTGATGGTCAAGAGATGAGTTAGTACTAGTGATTTAGAAGAAGGAAAATTTGATTTTCATTCATATCCGGACTACCAGCTATGTGATCCACGTCATCTTATCCTGGACATGTGCATTGTCTGAATGAGTGGCTCTTACACTAAGGGATGTGAATATAGTGCTATAGATGCAGTTAGCCGTTAACTGGGATGATTTAATAACTGTGTCATTTTTGCCGATTTGTTTTCCGAAATATGGCTTTCTTAACAAATGAATCGAAATAGCACTGGCCGCATCACTAGCATGTATTCGTCGATCATGAAGATATCGTAAAATTTGCTGACGAATACAGCAGACTGTCTGAACATACTTGAACACTACCTCGGAACAGAGCAAAATGAGGGCGGAAAACATAAAGGGGAGCTGATAAAACAAAACCCAGACCGTTCTCCCGTTGGCTCGAAATGACAGGATCATATTCCACAAATGGTGTTTGATTGAACCATAGCACTAGGGTGTCAAACGTTTCAGCAGTATGGACTGTTTCATAGAGATGAATGTGATCATTCTCTAGAGTCGATGCGTAGTATGTGTAGATCACCATTTTGTGCAATGGTCTGGTGATTGAAGGAGATATTGGAAGAAGTATACTCACGCATATGCCATGGTCCTTCTGATGCCTTTCACGTTTTTGAGTCTGTGAACGGAATTTGCAACAAGAGTAGATTTGAATGTTCAATGAAAATAGTGCATCTGTTCATTGATCTCTCGGTGCTAGATCTTGTCAACAGTCTTTGTGAGCACACCGGTCAGTCTTATGTGACCTCCCAATTGTCTTCTGTTTACTTGAGGCAGCCCCTTCTACATCGCACAGCAGACGCATATTTAAACGTTGCCACGAACTGCCGAAATTATTGAGTCTTATGTGGGTTCGTAATTAGCGGATATGCTGATGAGCCAACCTCGAACGCACAGGTTTGCCTCTGGTACACTAAGGTTTATGGTTGCAGCATCGGAAGGACAAAGACATTTTTCTGTGATAGGTAAAGATATCATTGTCTTGTCTGGCGTGTTAGTCCAAAAGAAGTCGCTTCATTAAATTCCAGAGAAAGCTCTGTTCGATCAAAGTAATTGGTATCCAGAACACGTCAAGATACCGTATAAACGGCATGGAAGAGAAAACAATTAAACGAATATTCTGAAACACCCACCAGAGATAACAATATATCCCGATTGTCCGCTGCAGTATTACTCACCAATTTGACATCTGCCATGTCCACATCTCCTCAACTTAACGACGTAGTTTACCCCAAAAAAACTGTGCATATTGATAGTTCCCAAGTTGGTCTGTAGCAAATGTTACTAGACCTGCAACTCATTAATCTGGATGAGTGGAGAAAGGATACTTAGCATAAGCAAGCAACGGACCGGTGAAAATGATGGCACATTCACTATTTGGTCGGCTGACATAACATCACGTTTGCCGGATTCGTTCCTTCGGAATGAAGAAACGTTGACTTACAGGCTAAGAAAAATCCCTCTAAAGGTGACACTTGTCAACAGTTGAAGCAAGCACAATAATGTACGTACTTCATTCAGTTAATAAGGCGGTGCATCGCAGTTAGCAGTGATGCAAAACAACAAACGATTTCTTAACCACACGGCAACGGTGACCACAGTAAACCAATTGTGACAAATTCATCAAAGTTCCCCACACACTGATCATGTTCATTGTACACTGTGTGGATAAATGACAATCCATTAAGAATGTTGGATAAACTTGGGTTTATTAAACGGTCTGGTTTTGATGCTGATAAATTGGGCACAGTGAACTTTACAGTGATTTGAAAAATCATGAGGTTGGTCATAATTGAAACTTGTCACCTACTTATCGATTAATGGCATTACCCGGCACACTTAGACAATAACTGGTAGAAGTGTTGGGTGTTGAAATAAAAAGCCTCCGATAAATATATACTAAAGTTCATGCAAACCTCAAAAGGACAATATTTTAAATCAGAAGTTGGTATGGAATCAATGTGGGGTATTTGACAATCCGAGGCTGGATGAGAGGTCATATTTGCTGACATTGGAGGGTGGATACTTTCTAGATCGGTTAACTCACGGAAAGTACAACTTAACAACTGAGAAAATCTATTACTTTGGCCCTCATTCAAATGAAACCGTTGAACCGCTTCCGAAATCAAGGTGCGTTTTTAATTCTTCCCCAATGGAATTACTAATACAAAAAACCATTGGGGGATGACCGATCGCAAACTGATTTAAAGATTATAACCTTATTGTCCCCGACTGGCGTTAAACGTTACAATGCGAATCTCCGTGTGGGTTGAAACAACAACCGCGCTTACTGACATTATATATACCATGAAAAGTGCATTTCCAAACTTCATGATTAAAGTGGACAGAGCTTGGATAGTAGAAGAATATCTGTGAGGATATGAACTTTATTAGCCAGAAAAAATCGAGTTCGGTGATCGCCATAAACGAAAGTGATCATGACATACAAATTAATGTGGTACACTTTTCTGAAAAGAGAATTGGCAGGCTACAAAACCAGTTTTGGACGTATTTCAGGCGACAAGGATGTAGGATGAGCGGCATGTGAGTTATTCCTTCAGTACCTTAGTTGGTTGTTCACCGTCAGTCAACGTGCCACCTTTGTAGTGAAGATCAGTCAAAACAGCACCTTGGTACGTACATCTGAAGTCAAAATTGTATTTAATAAACTGGTTAACATTTCATCTTCAGATGAGCCCTATCGGGGAATTTCTGAGTCACCTTCACTTGGCAGATTCACTTCTAAAATACAGCCTAAATTAAATACTGAATTTTACTTACGCCACCTTCAAGACTTTTTGGGATAGATGAATGGTGAATGACTTTCTGCAGCGATAGCGTAAAACATTCTGATTTACTTGGACGGAAACCGGAAAATTTTTCTACAATCAATAGCGGAGCTAGTCGTAAGAAGTCAAATGTTCCAGTAAGTTTGTATAAAGTGTATTTACTAAGTGATTAAAATACGCTATCAGTAATTCATCCATTTTTAGGGGACAATGTCTTCATGAGTTTTCGAACGACACCAGTTAGAATTTACCCAGAAGTACGAACAATAAGCAGTTTGACGTGTGACAGCTTATTCGGAGTTACCTCTGTCTACATGTATTGTACGTTACATATTTTCATCGTTCACTTCAACTTGTCTAAAGAAGACGGTTGCTGCTGCTTTAACCAGACGAACGTGAACTAATTGTACAGCTTGCAGGTCAAAAAATAATTGATCCTCGTAGCAGGCTGGAACAAGTTATAGTGAGTTGTGCCCTAATTTTTTGGCGTAGAATTGGCGAAGTGGGTTCCCATGTAAATAGGAGAAAAATTAAGCGGATCATAATGNATAATGTACACATTTCTCGATGTTTGCTTCCGAACCCACACTCCGCTGCGGCGGGTTTTCCTCTTGCCTGCGATTTATTCGGCTTGAGTGTCAGCTTGACTTATTCGCTCGCACAAATTCCCACTGGCAATGCATGTCATAGGGTAAGGTGACATGCTGACATTTAATTCGTCTTGATTCACGCAACCCACTTCAAATCAACAGTTCTCAGTGGCCACTGCCAGAGTTATCCGATAGAAATACGGTTACTCTAACAATGGTCTTATTAGTCTAACTAAAAGAAAAAGTCACCCCGGCAGAGTTTTGATTTCAGAGTGAGCACTACGGAACGCATGTCCCATAATTATTGGTTCATTATCGCCGTGACGAAAGCAGATTGGCAGTCTATGATTGTTGAAACTCGGGGTACCTGTCATCAACTTCAACAGTGCAGAAAGGCGCAATGAGGTACGTAAACATTTCGATTACTGTCATCAGTCTCAGACGTAAAACTTTCGGGTTTAAACATCATAATAAACATCGACTGGAGGAAAACGCCACTTGTCATTAGTGGTGTGTGGACAAGTAACACTGTGGTAAACAAAATCATATGCAATCAGATGAAACCTATCATGTTTTATAAATCGCTGAATTGTTCAAATGTAAATGATAACGATCAAACCAGATACCAAGAGAAAAAACTAAACCGCATCTCCCTGGGATCCTTAATTTCCGAATAAGGCACTCGTTTAGATGATTCTGCCAAGAATCCAATTACATGTTAAACATCATGAATGTTCTTTAATGCTTCGATCGGTACGTCGGTAACTTAGCTAAATCAATTCACAGAACCAAGAAGTCTGTCATCACAAAAATTACGCACATGGCATTGGTTGGTTTGAAGTCACCGGGTAAACACGTAAAAATGTGTTTTATTTTTGTGATAATAGCAACATTTCATTTCACTCATTCAACCATTGTGATAAGTCGATCAGTCTGCAACCAACTCACCGGTGTAAGCTACCCATGTCAAACAAACACTGACCTGACCATATTCGAATCATAAATTGAATTATGCAAATCAGGCAACATTGTGATTACGTCAATATTTCTGGAACGCACGAAATGTTTTTTCTTCTCAACTTGTACCAAGACCAAAATCAGACAGTAAAACATCGCCTTTTGTTTTCTGGCTTTCTCCGGGTGAGTTTTTATGTCCGGTTCAAATTTGTTTTGATGTTATCAATTTTGTGCATAAAATAATGTGCAATGTTCAGCTTAAGTGTAAGTTTGACCTCAAAACATACGCCAGAAACGTGCACAAATGGCCGTGTCATAAAAAGAGGTGTAAAAACTACACACCTGGTTTTTGTTCACCTCTTTCAACGAAAGTTAGTGTGCCGTTCGTTCTAAACCCACAGAAGTCCTATTGTGTTTTATCGTTTTGCCCACAAACCATTGACGTCGATGAAATCCCGAAGTGCTGTAGGTTAATGAGTGCTCATCACGAACTGAGCTTTCTCCAGATAAAACCAAAGGCGATACCACAGAAAGAATGTTTGAACTAACCAACCTAAAGTGTAGTGTGGAACTGGAAGGCCTCTTTGTAGCCGGAAAGACAATTAGTTTGATATTCTTCTGGCTTAACCGCTTCGAGGTAATCACAACCAACGCGATATGTGTGAAATCAGTTTTGATCGATACAAATGGATCGGGAGCTCCATAATATGTCTGGTACTCAGAAAGGATTTTCCTTGAACATATGGACTTTAGGTTGTATACAAGTTTTGTCTGATGTGATCGACAAAACAGTGTACGTATCCTTCATAAGGTTACAAATTCTTGTACTGTACTATTCGTAGAGGGCTCAAAGTGGGCGTAGATGGTTGAGTACACACCGTTTCCTCATACACGGCACCCTGAACTGAAAAGCCGCTAGAGCGTTATTAGAAAACGCTTGTTCCAATCTGGTTGTATCGTTCCCAATATAAAACAAATCCTGTCATTGCGTGTCGTTAAAAGGTGTAAGTTTGTCAAATCCGAAAATGCCTGATGTGACTGATCTCAGTGTGCGTCACTGATTACTCAAAGGATCCAAAATGTGACAGATTCGGGCGTGTATAGAGAACAATAGTATGTTTTTCACATATATTTAAGCTTTTTCAAGATGGCTTTAATCAAAGGAACAATCCCCACGGAAACCAAAACATAGTGGACCACGGTGTCGAGTCTGGTGTACAATTTTCAATCGTGTCGTAAACAACTACAGGTTGAGTTCACTGATGAGATCCTTAGAACACAGTCAATAAAAGTGGCATGCAGCTAATTCTTGATATGAAAGTTTATATACCTCAACATCACTTGAAAGCAGTTTCGAGTACTCAAGAGGCAGTTTGAGGAAAAATAAAATTTCAAGTAAATTGATGATCAAGAAGACACAAGTAGAAAAAACTAATTCCAAATGGCTGGATTGTGTTAAAACCTGATTCCAAGTGGTTTTGTCGCAACGTAGTTTGTTGTTGACAATTAGGAAAAGAGCTGGGTCGTAATAGTTCAGTTTCACCATCGGTTTAGGGAGTTGTTACCACATAATGAATCTCTCATGCTTGTTTACTTATTTCTGTGAAAACACTTATCTTTGTTACTTTGATTTCTTCATTTACGCTGACAAGCTGGTCATCGGAAATTCTTAAAATTAGCCGTCCTTTAGATTATCCACTGATGGTGTTTTGGCTACAGTGGCTGTGAAGTATTTTCTTCTGCCCAGTCAGTTTGTCCATGGCTTCCTCAACTTTTTCAAGTTACCGAGAATCGTTGGGAAGCGAGTGCACAGGTTGTTTGAATGTCGCTATGTAAACAAAACGTTCACGATAAATACTTCCAGCCACGGAACTTTCATCAAATTTTACCAAATTTTTTCAACTTCCAGTAGCCTGTAGCAGATCAATCATTATGACTGTGGAGACATTCCACACAAGCTTTTCACATGAGACTGCGTCAAGCATTTGGCTGTGTGTCGAAACCAAACTTACCTTCAATATGCCTATTTCAAGCCACTCATCTTCATTTAGTTATCAATACGTCTGTAGCTTGAACCATGAGTTTTACATGTCACTTCATCAACACGGTATATAAAACACAACATGAGTGTTCGGAAATCTGTTTTTTGGACACATGGAAGAAACCGATTATTACACTGATAGCTGATAATAACATGAAGAACAGCTGGATTTGCCGGACATTCATGCTGTATTCTTCAGCATCCCATTCCGGTACTCGAATGGTTAATGCTACTTGATCAACGTGGCTTATGCGAATGCCGACAGTTAAAGACTTTGTAATAAAGCCAACCTCTCGATCAAATCAAACAGCAGCTTTTAATTTGTTTCGTTGAGGGGATATAACAACTGAGCCTGCCCTACTTAGCATCTTCATACATCACTTCATAAAGCTGCACTCCATACCAGCAGCAAAATGACACGAAAGCGAAATTGACAAAACGCTCCGGCTTGTTAAAATTACATAAAACAAACGTGAATTAGACTTTTAGAACAGCAATAGACTGTTTTATAATGAAATGTCAACGAATAGTTTTAATACGCAGTTTAGATGGAAACGCATAAAACACATTCCATAAGAACAACGCTGGACATGTTCAGAGGTTTGTCTGAGTTTATCGCAAGTGTGTAGAAAATGAGAAAATGATATGTTCTACTTACCTTTAAATTTTCTTACACACATTTCACTCAAACATCTCAAGAGATCAGACAAAGTTTAACAATGACTAAGTTCGTGCGCAGGCGTTGAAATCGTGAAACGGAGTTCCCGTGATTAAAAGGTTTTTCAGGAGGCTCTCAACAACTGGAAGAGTAAAAGCCTCATTAATTTATCCACACCAGTATTTTGTGCGCCAGACCACAGCACAAAATTTACCACATTCTAGAAACAAAGATCGCTAGCTGTACGGTATATGAAATGTTTTGTGTGAGTTTCGGACAGATTGTTTTATGCATAACTGGTTAAATAAGTGTTTAACTTTTTGTGGATCAATTCTGGAAGTAAGGCATTTTGCTCTAGGATTTGTGCTAATTAAGTTCATTAGCCTCGGGGCACAAAATCTTAGAAGATTTTGGGTCGGTTCTTTTAGTTGAGGCGTTGCACAAATTCGAATTGATGTGGATACCATTAACTCTTGAGGTTACACGATTTTTCAGAGCCTAAATGACCTCCGGACCGCTGTTATTTTGTTACTCCATAATTTCCTGCTCACACTGGTGGTTACAAACAGCAATAAGATACTTTAGGATATATTTCTGCGTTGGTCAGAAAAAATTCGGCAAAGTCTGTTAGGCCATGAGGGGAAAACGATGTAAACCCATGGGAATAATTGTCAGGCAAGTCCGCTCTCATTGTCTCTGTTCGGTCTGTAGGCAAGCTTATACCATAGAGAAATACAGCTTGTCTTTTGACACTCTATGCATTGTTTTTAGCGTTTGCATGTAATGTGTAATATGTGTGACGTACAGTTTGTAAGAAGGAATGCTACAGGTCGCTCATGGCAAACATGTTAGATTTTCTGGACCCAACAATTTCGTCCAGAATTGGCACGACTGAGGATGACTAATCTACTTCAGTTTATAAAACTACACTTTACACACACCGTTCAAGTTTTTACTCCTAGATATACAATTCAGGCGATCCATGTTAAAAAACAGTACACAGATGTTTTAAAATATTCCTCGGGAAATTAAACGAAAACCGTGATTTCGACTACTGCAAAAATTCAGTGGCAAGGAGTCACATTTGAAGTCAATGTTACTGTTACTTATAGACGTTCGGGAAATCCACTAGTTATTTATAGGGCAACGAAAATAAGCGTTTGGAAATGATGGTGTGGTCCAGTTTGGTCACCACGATTTTACTACAAGAAGATAGATAAGATTTCTAGTCCTGATAGTAGCAAACGCCTTGGTTACTGATGAGGCTTAATCAGGGCAACACTGAAGACCACTGCGTCCTTTCTTTGAGAAATGACTGAAATGCGCTTATGGTTGCGAAGGTGGCGAATGCTGGTGTGTGAGTCGTGTTCTGGTTATGACTAGATTCAGTCGACGTAAAAATTGCTTTTGCTCACAACATTTTCTGCGCAGGGAGGACAACTAACAAGACAGTGATGATTGCCGTATGAAGGCCGTCGGTAAAAACAACTCACTTCAGAATACTGAGAGATTGTTCGTTTCCAACGAGTACAGACTTTGTCCGTGTATGTTTGACTTTGGATGTGAGATTCTTTAGTAGACACTGAGATGTCTATCCCAACAGTGTGTTGCTGTCACTGATTATGAAGAAGAGGACAGACGTCCCATGTGACGTAACACTGACTTTTCTAAGGTCTGGGAGTCCCTGTGAGACAAAAGTTTTGTCAGAGGACACCTACCTCACTAAACCTGTAAATTGCAAAGGCGGGTATTTTGGGAGTGAAAAAAATAGCTGTTCAAACGTTTGCTCGCGAAAGATCAGTCCACCGTTTTGACAGAAAAGAGAGAATCTGCTCGTAAAATGATTCACTGAGATTTTTCAGGGTGGAATGCTTAAGCTCGTTCACGTTTTTACGTCTCTCCTTACTCCAAACTCTTCTGTTTGTTTGGCGTTGTTTGGCAAAATCAATATTTCGCTGTTGAACTCTCCCAATATACTGCTTCATTGCTTATGTCAGCCGCAGTGTCCATGTCACCTAATTAAAAATGGTTTTTAGTTTTGGTATCCTCAGGTGTGTATGTTTAAGATTAGAAAGCATTTGCACCACAAGACGGGCATCATGATAAAAATCCTAATTGCTTCCGTTTCATATACATTTAGGACAGCTGCTGATTATCTCTTGGCTGTGGCAAGTCACAATGAGGTGAAGGTAGGTGACAGAAGTCAGCAAATAATATGCCACTGAACGGCATTTATTGACTTAAATTTAGCTCGAGTCACATTAGGCGTTCGACCTCCACAAGTACGCTTTCACCGGACCCTCCTGGTAGAATTTGGAAATCAGCTAGGAGAATTGTGTTTAAGAAACGTCGGGCAACCCACTATCCGAGCCAACAGCATATCACTTTTCCAAGGGTTTTGTAACTCGCTGTCTTTAATTTGCTCCTTTGATATCGCCAACAACGTATGAGCTAACTGCACTGGTGGCCGATTTCGTTTCTAGTTATAAAATAACGTGATAATTAGGCGACTTCGTCCTGAATCATCTGAATCACTCGTGTGTTCTGCGCTGACGTGGTAAAACTGAATGTTACGAAATCCGGATTATTCTGAAACAGCGTTCGCATTCAGGTAGACTTTCCAGCCAGCCTCTTTCGAAAAGAAGCACTAGACTCGAGTTTCGCTCTCATTAGAGCTCGTCAGTAGTGCATATCCTTGCCACGGCCGGGATTTGAACTCCGGACATTCCAATCATGAGGCAACCGTGTTAACCACTGCGCCATTGACCTCACATTAGGCACGACCGAATCATCAAATCTGAACGCTCAACCACTCTCGCTTGTGAGCAATGATCAGGTTGCCCGATCGTCTCGAGAGGAGACACAGTTACTGCCTGTTAACTCCAATCGATAACCCCGCGATTAGGACTTCCGAGACAGGTCGAGATCACAGAACTCATTAAACCTGCAAGGCGATATTTTAGATTACTGATGAGTAGTCGGGGATTTGGTTTATTTTCAAGTTGACCATCACTCACATTTGATCGCAGCGTTCGCATTCAGATAGACTTTCCAGCCAGCCTCTTTCGAAAAGAAGCACTAGACTCGAGTTTCGCTCTCATTAGAGCTCGTCAGTAGTGCATATCCTTGCCACGGCCGGGATTTGAACGCTGCGATCAAGTGTGAGTGATGGTCAACTTGAAAATAAAACAAATCCCCGACTACTCATCAGTATTCTGAAACAGTTGGCACAAATGTTTATCAGTCCAAGAATGGTCACTACAGTTAACTTATTGAAAGGAACATTGGTCAGCCCCTATAGAAACCGCGGTCCACACTTGTCGGTTTTCGGGAGAATCTCTGAATAACTGACCAGTCTCGGTTTACTAAAAACAAAGGAGCAACAGTCAGGCAGAGTCACAACACTTTCGCTGGTAACTGAATTGAAACCAATCAAGCATCTTGAGTTACCTGTTACATTCCTGAACTTAAGAAATATCTCTGTTTTCCAGGGTAACTATGACAAAATTTGTCATAATTCTGAAAGATAATTTACATACGGCTCCCTGAAGAGAAATCGTAAAACCTTACTACCAGTCATCAAAGTATGAGGCGTGGGAATTCAATTCAGAAGTTAATTTAAGTTAGTCATTTTAGTTTGGAAGATTAAGACCAATATGAATATATAAACTGAATTAACAGTAAAATATGTCAGTAATCAGTGCACCTACCGAATTATACCAACATCGATCTACGAGCATCAAGGTAATCGTTCGGTGGAAAACCTCATACACTTGGCTGGAAAAGTGATATTGACCACTTTTTATGGCCTCTTTTAACTTCATTTCATGAATGAGTTGAAACAATTTTTCCATTCATGTAGCTTCAAACACTAACATTGAGCAGTGATATGGGTCCACCAATGAGAATATAAACGATGTTCATATTCGAAGACGCTCACAATTCAAACCCGTAACCTCTCTTCTTCCATGTTCATTCTTCGTTGGTAGATTCATGAAATATGAGGACTTCAATCTTTATACTGTCCGCTAGACACCCCGCTTTATTATAAACTTCAACCTCACTTCCAACTGGCTACCAAGTCATTTGGTTGCCTGTATCTTTGCCTGATTAACCCAAAAGAGAACCAACTTAACAGGTTGGTTGAATATGTTTCCATAAATGAAACTCTTCTGTAATTAACTGTTTTTCTTACAAAAGTTTTTGAAGAACTATAATGGTATAATCATCCACCCATAGTACAACCGTGTGTAGCGGAATCCAAGCTAGATTTCCTAAAAAGTATGTGAGTAATCGGTAGCTCTGATTATCGACAACTTTTCAGCCCCGCCGCAGAAGCTACTTCAAACCATTTTTTTCATTTCATCAGAAAAATGCATGAACGGATCGATGTGTTCTGACTTGAAGAGGCTTTCCTGTCAGGGAGTCGGACGTTGTCCGTAAGGCAAGTCACCGTTTGCCAACGAATTATTCTGATCTTATGGGTACCCAGTCGGTTTCAAGCACACTTCAATTGATGGGATCAATCTAGTCTGTCAAGCTATTGTTTTCAGTTCATATTTAAAACAGAGAGGAGCAATAGTTTGTTTTGGTAGCGTGTTTACAACGTGAGAATAGTCTGGAACAAAATCCCTGAAGATAAAATCACAATTCAGCCCTTCAAGTAGTGAATTTATTGACGTTAATTTATCGGAATATTTGATCCTTTCCGAAAACAACTTAAAGAGGCATTCTAACATTTTTTGAGACGTGAATTTTCCAGAATCAGTTTTGTTTTTGCCACATGTTTAACAGTTTGGCCGCAGACTTCCACTCGGTAACTACTGCTCTGACTAAAGTGAATCAGTTTCAAATTCAGAACACAACTGTCGGAAAATCTTCGGTAACGACACAGGTTCAAAGGTGACCATGGGCAAAATGTTCGACAATCAAATTGGGTGATTGACTCTAGATTTCGTGAGTAACTTGTGAAGCTTCCAAATTCTAAAGTGCACAGAAAATAAAGCTTGATTTCCTGCACCGAGTTTCCGTGAATGAGTCACGCACCCAAGAAACATGTCGT
>QNGE01002631.1:3970-74457 GCA_008508345.1 Paragonimus westermani
GTTACCGGAGAATGGTAATGTTTCTGAAACGCATAAACAGCCAGTTTCCTCAGTTGCTAGACACGTCTTGACCACCGGTCATGCTACCGATCCATCTTGTGCATTCAAAATCCTGTTGCGCCATTCCAATCCGAGATTCTTACGGTTCGCTGAAGCAGCTGCAATTAATCGGCTTAAACCAGCTCTCTGTGTTCAGAAACAACTGTTCGTGAACCTGACCCTTCCCTGGACTTAAAGTCTTATCCTAACTCGCTTATTGATTTTCCACCTCTCAAATCGATTGTTTTAAATAAAGTCCACCCGTGTTATTGTAAGCTTGGTACTGATGAGTCAATACGAAATGCTTGCATCTACCAGTTTTCATGTTCTATCTGCTTTGTTCAAACTAGTGGAGATTGATTGTCTCCACCAATTAGCAATATAAGTAATGTATTCAAAGATGTGTTTGATCGTCATAAGTGTGAATTATACGTACTTTTTGGGGTGCAGCAATGCATGGAATAAACCACTTGTGCGTGACTGTTTTGCTGCGTGTTATATGTGATTTCCGCAATCGATCATTCACACCTCTAAGGATTCCTGTTCAGCTTGTCAGTCGACGGGGAATTAATGTTACCTACGTGTGTTCAGTCAGTCACTAGGTAAGAAAAATTTTTGTGTGCCAAATGTCACTTCGAATAACGAGAGACATCGGAAGGGATAATGAAGGAGAATGGGAGATTAAATAGCTAAATCTAGGATGAAAGATTAGTGATGAGCTGTTGTTACGGACAGAGCCTGTTACATACACGTGTAGCAGATGGTACGGAGTTGAGATGAGTGAGTAAAAGCGATTGACAGTTGTCAGGCCCCTTGGATCTGACGAGCAACATTTGTGATGGACGAATATCCACTCACCCAGATTTAATGCAGCAGTCTGTGGATGTTCCTATCAAAGAACCTTCGCTGAATGTCGTTCTTTCAGTCGACATTTCACATGACTGAGCACAAGTTTTTGAGGTTCGTAGATTGATGGACAGAAACCGAGATATGGCTATGGACTGGAGTGTGGAAGTTGGTCTGACCTATCACGATTTCGGCACGGGGAATTAAATTGAAGGGAGTGCGTGTAGAGATGGAGCACGATAAGGTAATACTCACAGTATGAGTTGGTGGTTAAGTTCATGCATGTTAGTTCATCTGGTCGACTGGACGTTGTCTGCGTCAAGCACACTCAATGTGAAGACAGTCAGCAACACAGATTTTTCATCCAGATTGCCCGTATATTCCGAGATAGGATGCTCTGACCGATGGACTTAGACCTGCGCACGAGATAAAGCCGTCTTCCAACGAAAGTTCGGGTGGTTATCATATCGAAGTCTCACCGTTTACAACACCCAACTGTTGTTCAGCTCTGCGAAAAGCAGTCTGGACATGATATCCAACCAAGGGGAGTGGTAACACATACGGTAGATGGGTGTGAAAACTGGTCATATGGACAACAGTTAGCGTTCTACAGAGTGCACCTAGACTACGGATACCGAAATCGATTGCACCTAAGTGAACCTGTAACAAATCAACGTGTTCTTTTCACAACAGGTGACACAAACTGACGGTCAGCACTAGTTTGCTTAAGAGTGTGCGTTGTATGGTTACGGGTTGTTCTGTCTTAATTCTGTAACCCACTGTGGCCACTGTTTCACTCCGATGGCATTTAGTCGCCTTGATCATCACCATTGATTCTCCCAAACGATACCTGCCCCATATCACTGTACTAAAAACTGACTGATCAACCAGTTTCCACATTGATTTACAAGAAACCGAACGCAAATCTAACTTCATTTTGCTAAACCTCGGAGTCACTTCGTCTGCCTGTCCTCAAGTATCGAAATGAACTGCAACCCATTGTGTGAGCCGTTCCATATTTAAGCCATCCGTGTTCACTTAACCGGCCGTTACCGCTCAGTGGATACTGCCTATCTTTAGCAAACACTTGACGCTAGTGCTACTCGATAAGTGGGGGACGTGGGCCATCGCTTGTTAATTCAATCGGTCTTCTTAAGACATCGAGTTTCCTATGCAGCTATTGGCCCCACCTGGTCGGATAATCAAGCGCTCTAACTGCAAATGTTTTCACAGACTGATACAGACTGACAAGACATCATACTACAATTACCATCTTAACGATTAATGTTTCTGCACTGGCGTAATAAACAAACCGTGAGACCCTCACGCACATTTTGTGTGAAGGCTGGTTCTCCTTTTGTATGCAAGCGAGAATGTTAAGCCGTTGGGTTGTTCACAACTTAGTGTTCTATGCCAACCACGTGAATCAGAATGGAGCCTATGATGACGATGTGTAACTTCTTATCTGGTCAAAGTTGTTTTTTTCTTAGTTCCTGTTAGACGACTGTCAGGTTGCATGACCAGAGTGACTAATATTCCAGGTTAACTATCAGACTGAGTTTCAGAAGCAGTATTGCCTGGTTGTGTTTCTGTAACGAAATGTTTTCTTGCTATATAGAGGTTTCTTGGCAAGCCTCGATGACGCTTTCATAATCACCCAGGTAGGTGACTATTTTGTTGATGATCCGCTAATCGTTTCGTGGACAAGTCTGCAAGCCATAAGCAAAATTCCGTTGCAACATCCTCTTTGCAACATATGGGTTGAGTTTAGGCAGCGGTCAATTCAGACGTTTTACTCGGAATTCCAGCAATTGTTTTTTATGGAGCGCAGAATGCAAAGAAACCATTATTGAATTTGACTTAAGCAAATCGTCCCTCACACTTCCCGTAAACCAGAACACTTTACTTCTGAAGAGGTGTGTACTTTCAAACCTTACAGAAGTTCAGATTGTTATTTTCCATCTCTAATTGGCATGCGACTTCCACAAAGTATTTTTTCTTTTTCAGGCTCACTTGGTGTGCTACAATAAAAGATATGAAAAATTCAGCGATGCCGTTGGAAGTCCACACGGTCTGGCGGTTCTAGGATTTTGGGTTGACATTTCAACCTCTTCGAACACCGGTATGACACTTCTGGAACAACTAGGTGATTTCAGCAGGGTTCTACCAGACATCGTTACCTATAATAGAAGTGTTGAGATTAATGCGTTTGATCTGACTGAGCTGCTGACAGTTGTCGATCCAAAAAACTACTTTCGTTACGAGGGTTCACTGACCACCCCACCCTGTACTCCAAACGTGCTTTGGACGGTGTTTCGTGATAGCGCTTTGATTACAGAAGAACAGGTGAGTGGCTGGTTAGAAGAGCAACAGTGTGTGGGTAATGTTGGTTCTTGGTCATGGCAAAGTCTTCTTTACCATCTTTTGTTTCAAGGATTTTAACAAAAAATCGTGAAAATGATCACTTACAGCCCATCTGATTTGGGTTAGTGGGTTCGCCTGTCAAGAGTTTCAAACTTCGAATCCAGAAATCTGTTAATTTTGTTGTCCATTTTGGTGAATTCCCTTTTTTTCACCAGATGACTCAAGTACCTAAATGTACGCTTCTGCACCGTTTGAGGTATGGCCAAATAGGAGCCAGATATTTGGGATTTTATTTTTGTTATCAAACATCAAATAAATTTCAAAGTTTGGTGTCCTCAGTATTTGGCAGGACAACGTGGAAGTACTCTTTGTAGACAAATATGTTCAAGCTATTGTTAATAAAGAGTGCATTGTCTTGAGGATGATCTATATCCATCATGGGTTTAAGTCTACAATAATCAAGCCAATACATATTGATGAGTCCAGTAAAAGATGTACGATGTTCGGTTAGATGGTAAACGTGTAAGACTGACGAGAGCGGAGGTGCAAACGTGCTGCCACCAACCCGAATTGTTATCATCTCCAAAATTATAAACCTAGCAGCACAAACGAAAAAAATAGAAAATGGACAAATTCATTGAGTGTTTTTGTTGAGTGTGAAACACTGGACAGTATAACAGTGATCAAAATCGTATAGAACCCAACATCGTATTTACAGAAGCGTTTGATTCCTCTCCCTATCTCTCTAAACATGGGCAGTGAAAATTATAACAGAGGGACGTACAACCAATGTGAGACTGGAAGGTGTATTTACATTCACAATTAAAGCTATACAAGCGTGTAGATATGGTGAGAAACGCTTCCCTGTGCTTACGCTCCGAAAGCTCTCGTTTCATCGTGAAAGTGTCACACAGGGTGAGCTGATACAACTGCTACTTTACAGGTCACTGGTATGTAAATGTTGTCTGAAAGGGGATTTATGAATGGAAGAACACACTGATTTGCTGATTAATCGTTCCGTTGTGGGTGCCACTCCGGTTACCCACCCACCTGTGACATTCAAACATAGAAGAAACCGGTCGAGGTAGAATGTTTTCCTTTGCCGGTGGGTTCACCTCAAATTTCTGACTGTTGTAGTCGTTAGGAGTACACAGTAGTTATAAGAGTGGTCCACGAATCAACTGCTCAGTTATCTAATAGCACTGCTCTGACTTTACTGGCAAGCAATTTTTGAGAATAACAAAAGGTTTTTTTAATGGAGGTACTTCCTCTTGGATAAAGGAAACATTACAGTCCTATAAGATCCGTTCCACGAAAGAGTGAAGACGCCAGAACTATCACTTTTGTCCTCGGTAAATTACAACACTGGAGGCCCCCAAACGTAAGGTGTGAGATCAAATAACCCTACGTTGAAACATGCTGTAACACTTGTGCAATCAGAAGACAATGATTAAGGGACGCAAGTCAAGGTAAACGATACCGATATCCTCAGATAGTTTGAATTAAAAGTTGGGGAAAAACAAATCCCTTACAAACGTTCCTGTTTTTCTACTGTGGAATGATGGTTGCTGTTCGACTACAATGCTGTGATTCTTTCGATGTCCGACCAACAACCAGGTATCGATCACTAAAAATCGTAAACTACCCACTGAAAGAACAGTGCATGCACTGTATTTCAAGAAGTTAAGGTGGAAATAAATTGTATTTACCGAGATACCATTCTGTTAACCGCGAAGAAAGGGACTTTTATTCGTGTTAAACGTGTAACACTTTATTCAACGACTCTATGTGCGCAAATTTCTAAACAAAATCTTTCGTCCTCTAAGCAACCACATTTCCAGATAGTTATACCTGGAGAATGTTGCTCAGATGTCCCAGCGAACGTTTGGCATGGTTCTGGGAATACAACTACTGGACAGCCTTACACTGGGTTCGCTGATGGAGTCTAAATGGTGTCTCAACTCGGCTGCACCCTGCGTGCAGCTTGCGAAGGCTCACGAACTGACAGATTCACTTTATTGATATGTCAGTTCACGCCTAAATCGATTGTAACCCGGGACTAATGTTGCGCTTTTTCATCTTATGGGGACCTGCCCCATTCAAAGCATGCATTTCGCTCTTTACTGGAGGTGCGTACTGTAGAGAAAACTCACAGATCATGAGAAATTTTCTTGGGAGTGTTTTCTTCTTCGGATTTCTTTGTGAGACGAGTTTTACGATAAATTTTCTCTACGCGTCTCCGAACTGTAAGTAGATGTTTGCAGCATCGAACTTTCTTCAACACCTATATCTGTTACCCTCAGTCTAGATAACTAACTACTGACGTTCCGGACGGGTGATATTCATGTTGACGCCAGATATTTGTGAAGGTTACTACAGCCTACAATTGTTCGTGATATAGACCCGACCGAGGAGAACTTGAACGGATGTATATAGCTCATATATAGGGTCAACTGAAGGTCGCCAACTGCATAGACTGAAGTTTGGATCGCTACCGATGTGCTCCAACATGAAATGCACAATCTGACGGACGTGAGCCGGATTTGTGTTGAGCGCGTTCAAGTTCTTAGGATTACGGTGGCGCTCCAACAACTCACCTGCACAAACGGGCACGTGTTAGTAAGTGCTGACATTTTGACGGAAAAAGGGAAAACGTAGATGGTAGTCAGTGGTATGCTTGTTTGTCAACAGTGTACAATAAACCTAATAATCTGTCCTAGGTTAATACCTAATTTCCCAATACCTGAACCAAGCTTGTTTGCTACTGGTTTTTTCTCATTACCAAAGTGGTGGTAATCACGATGTTTTAAACATTATCACGTTAATTGTTTAGCATTTCAGTCCGTGCCCAGCGCCGCTGTCTCTGCCTGTGATTTTAATTTGAATAAGAGTCCCACTCATGGTGATATGGATAGTAGTCAACAAGGCAGCTACTGTGTTTCTTACTGAGGCAATCTTGCCATCCGATCATTATTACAAGGTAACTTGATCGAGAGCGTGTATGCGTTGATTTTTTTCTGTCAAAAGTGAATTCAAAAACGCAGTAGTCAACAAGCCTGGCCGGTAAAAATTGGGTTCTGCATACTAATCCTAGTCATGGCAAGCAAGTACGCCCCCGGTGAGCTGCATTAAGACAAAAACCGAATATGGTGATTTTTGTTGTAGGGGAATGACCGAAAACTCTACTGGAATTTGAAGACAGCAGCCAAGTTTGATTTACGTTCGGTTCGTTGTGGTCAAAAATTTCCTTTCCAAAATTCATGGCGTAACACGAGATGACTCAAAGATTTTATTGAGAATGGCACTTTGGTTGAATCTGCATATTCTCTGGATATATCTGTATCATTCTAACTATACTTTTATTTACAAAAGTAGCAAAACCTTTCCTATCCCCTCCACGTTCAGCTTGCTCTATTCCGAGCATTACGGTACTCTGACCAAGAAACGGCCAAACAAATGGGTGACAATTTCCGTACTGCTCTCCAACTGAACCCAGCTAACGCACCAATTCCACGCGTAATGTACAAAACTTGGTCTGGAAGCGGTACACATTCCGTGAGCATACTACTGGTGCTACTCAGTTCGGGCATTGTTACTTACGTACAGTACTAACTATGATCCATTGTTGCCGACTGCTCAGTTTAGTAGAAACCATTATGTATGTGTGTAAACAGCCTGCACGCCCACGCAAATTTTCTTCGTAACTTTGCTCTATTAACCCTGCTTTCGCGGTCTAACTCCCATTTTTCCTCTAGAACGAGACTGTTCAGTGAGCAGTACCTCCTCAAATAGGATGCCATTTTTGAAGTAGTTTTTCCTATTTTCCTACCGCTGTTTCCTACTGTTGTCGTCGCTTTTGAGATATAAAAACAAACGAACACAAAAACATACCAGCAAGTTATTTGACATTGCACTTGCAAAAGTTTCCGCAATTTGTCATATGCTGTATTTAGCTTTGTAAGCCCCACTTTTGAGCGCATTTATGGTGACTAGAAATACTAGTCAGTCTGTTGTCATCCACTCAATTTTTCTAAGTATAGTATACCGTGCATGCCATTAGATATTTTTGGATACATCCTTCCATTCAGATGCACAGGTATCTTTTCAGTGAATTGTTCAGAGTTGACATTATGACTGGCAAATATGTGTTGGTTCACTCATTTACAAAACATTTCTTTCCTTCTTTCCTTTTGGTACGGACTAGGAACCAATGCCTGTCCTGTATGGGTTGGATCAGATTCGCGGTCGTATCGCGTTTCTTACTTGCTTGAAAAGGGTGATGAACATTTTTTACGGATAGACTGTAAGGGCCTTAAGCACAAATACAAGGTGACGCGCTTAAAAAGTTTCACACACCAGAGTTATTGAATACCTTTTATCACGCCATTGATGCCGAAGTTCACACTGTGTGCCTCAGTAATTAAGAAAAACAGGTGTAGGCAAAAGGTGAACTGTTCATTCGGGGATGTACAAGTTCTGACCTGATGTCAGTGAATTAAAGTCACTGGAAGGACCGAAGAACAGTGTTCGCGCATTCCTGGCCAGATGAACTAATATGAGCCTTACAAACAACACGTTACGTATCACCAGATGGTATGGGGTTGGACGACAAACGCGCTTGTGTATTGTCTATGTGGGAAAATCAAAGTAAACTGCTTCCTAATGTTGCAGATAGATATTTAGCAGATTGTTTTTGGTAAAGCGATAAAGTCTTGGTCATCACAACAGACCTATTGTGAATAGTAGACTTTGCTATACTCGATAGATGCCTTGTATGACGAATGACGGGCACCACAGTTTCAAATTCGACGGCGTGGTTCGAACTGCAGCAGGGAAAGTTATTGTAACACTTTGGAACATGAGACCCTATACAAGGGTATTATAAATTTTTCCAGAATAATGTGAGGTTTGCAAAGTTGAATTAAACTTACGTGGTATTCTCTGGATGTCTTATTTCCAAACACATTCTCAAGAAGGTGAATTCGTCCTATGACCCATTTGACCGTCAGTATCACAAATTTGCAGCCTAAAGCTGTTTCCGTTCTATTAGACGGCTGAGAAGTTGAACCTGTGAATAGAATGACTAGGATTGTGGCGTATTATTCAACACCTTAAAGCTCAATGTGTTATTTTCATAAATGCTTCTCGGTAAGTTGCGTAGAAACGGGAGTCATAAGTATATTACATTCTATGGCCAGCAGTCAGTTCGCCGCTTCAGAATACCATTAAATATTATTGAAGTAGAAGACGTTCACTGATTTTAACTATCCATGGGAAATCAGCAGTAACAAACGTGACCGTGTAAATTATAGAAAAACGAAAAAGATAGTCGAACAGGGAATGGACAAGGGCATATTTACACCAAATATTGTGTTGTCAACAGCATGTTAACTCGACTGATTACTTTGGCAAATTTTTTCAAGCACCCGGCTGACAACAGTTTCTTGAGCAAAAACCCAACTGAACCACAAAATAACTGAGAGAAGCCCGGTGTTTAGTGTTTATGAAGTCGTATCTAGACACCTGCGTAGTGGACATGAACAAGGACGGTTAGGTGAGAAAAACAAACACCATCCTGGTAGACAATCAAAGATTCAAGGCCAATAGAATGAGTAAACACAACATGCTGCCAGAAGTCTAAACAATGAAGCAACTCCAAATATTAGTGCTGCACGATCATGTATCTGAAAATCAGTATGGATCATGTGAAACCAGTTGCCAAGGGAATCTTACAGTTATGAATATACCAAAACTAAACAGCAATAAAGCGCCTCTGCCACCAACATTGTGGACGAAAAATTCACTCAGTCGTAAAGTTGTTTGTTAACTAACTGACGTTTTAGACCCTACTGGAAAGATGTACTTTCCCATCGAGTATATAACTTTGAACTGCCAAGGACGGTAAGCCGCATATGGGTAAGTTCACAAGTGATGTATTCAGTTGACCTTTATTCCTTTCATCTCATGTTCCCGTTTACGAGGCAGCTGAATTTTCACATAATTTTTATAAATAATTAGAATTTTAATATAGGTATTCCATTTGAACACCACAATACTCACATTCTAGTGTGTACAGAAAGCATTATATATTCAGTGATGAAGTGGCTTGTAGACAGACAGACGTAGTCGCTATGGGTAGTTCATTATACTCGACACTACGTGATATGCAAAACAACTTTTCTCTTTAAAAACTTTGAACAGAGAAGTTAGAAATACTTTTTGGGATAACGTACCTTTTGAGTACATTTCGCTACACCTCATCAAATATACACTGCGATCTGGAAATTTATATAACAAAGTTCAATGGAAAGTTTGAAGCCAAACAACAGAATCAAAAATCACGCTAACAAGCACACATATATCAATGCGAATCAGTTACCATGGCAATCTGGCACTGATGAACAAGCCTTTCTTTACGCAGAGGAGTAACTTCTATTTGCTAATTGCTGCCGCCTACTCGAACCGAAAAGCATTCGATTCTTGGTTGCGTAACCTATCCGAAAGGCCTTCTTTGGGTTCATTTGGGGTCGGTATGTCAACCAGTGTGAAGCGATCAATATGCATTGTCACATTCTGACTTGAGTCCGACATTAAGAGTTCTGCAGACCCAAGTTGGGAATGTGTTTGTTGACCGATTACGTGATTGCCGTTCAGTTTTTTCTATGTACACTTAGTTGCCCGGTCGACACAGTAGAATTCGTAGATGATTTGGCACTGAGCGGTAGCGATGTTCTCAGTGGTTATGTTAGTATTCGGGTGGCGATGAACAGCATGGCCAGCAGGCTGGCAATTAAATCCCCAGGCAACTCACATCATGGGGAACAAATGCAATCAGCCAGTTCAAAACCGGCTCAAAATTAAAGTGGATTTCCACTTTTGCATTTCAAAAAGGATAATGTGACAAATGACATCGGGCGCAAATTAAAGTCGGCCCGACCTCGCTAACACGCGGCTCCTCATTTGCGCTTAGTTCAAACCACTGAAGGACCAAGGCTACAAAAACGCGAGCGCAGCTTCTCTAACCAGTCCGCTTCTCACTTTGCCTACGGGTTCATTCACAGTCACGGTAACATTTATTTAACCAGAACACATCACGAACTGTATGGTCCAGTAAAAGAACACATTCCAAAATGGCACATTGACAACAGACTGTCAGGTTGGCCCACCTAGCTCCTTCAATGTGTCGTTACGCAATTTTAGCCTAAAAGTTGTGCAGATTAGAACTCAAGCTCCGGCTTTGTGGGTGCAAATTCGGTTGAAGTAACCCACTGTATCACTGTGGAGTTGTTGATATAATACTTGATAAGAATATATACTTGTCCATTCCCATTTCTATTTGTCTGTCAAATACCCCACATGTTTTGCGGTTGTGACTGATGGAAGTAAACGAATTAAGAACATATTGCAATGTATATCTTTGAGTTGCTCGAATGAGGGCTTTCATGTGTACCCAGTGTTTCAAACCACCACAGTATCATAGTGTGATTAATCAAAATATCAAAATTGATTCACTTCCATCGGAACAACAAGTATCTGGCGCGCGAACGTCAGCAAAGACTGATTTGTTTGGTAAATCATCTCGTAAAATCTGAATCAATAATGTAAATATCCGGAACGGTAGTAAAGCCGTGACATAAGTGAATTATGTAGCTACGGTTTCTGCTAACAACGAACTGAGTACAACCAAAAGTTCACTCTCCAAGTTCAATCGAAAAGTACAACCAACTGGGCTTATTTTCAAAACCTACTGATATGTTATAGTATTTCATCGATGATGTTGGAATGACGAGAGACTATACATCGAGTTCTGAAATGAGGTATCATCTGAGAAAGTCAGATGAGCGACCCGGTGTTTGGAAGTTCTTTCATCTTAGTGAATCCAACTCCATTAACACTGGTCTGATGAGTGGTAGGAAGCTCAACACTGGTGACGGTTTTCGCGGTCTCATAGATTATCCATCCGGTCCTTTTGGAAGCAGAGTACTACACCCTAGTTGTTCTCCGGTAAAGTTTGTCAGTAATAAACGCCCCGTAATAGTTCAAATCTCGGCTTTGGTGGACATATACATTACTGACGGGCTCTAACTTATTCGGGCGTATTTTGGGTTGTTCGTCATCACAACGGGCTTTACAAACTGTCCAGAGTTGACGCAACTGGTTTGGCGTTAAGAAGCCCACAGTTACCGATCGGAGATTGAATAAAAATGAGTTAGTTTATTTGTTTGAGACTGTTACTTCACACGGTGATTTTAACTATAAAAAAAGACAAACCGGTGTGAGAAAAGTTCAAATGCTGCATTCGCATGACCGTTGAGACACAATCACATTGGGTTTGGTGTAAACAGCGCAAGGCACGTTTTAATTTCTGGAAAGGCCAGCTACAATTAACCATAAATCTTCACTTTAAATAAAGAGTAACCCTGTTTTGCATACTTGCTCAACACATTGCTTCAATAATTGTAGTCAGATAGGTGTTCATGTCGAAGAGAGCAGCTGTGTGACCGCGATTTCGGCTGTTCGAGCGACTAACTCGTGGCACAAGCGAGCCGTCATAACGCATAAACGATGTCTTTGTTCCAAAAACTAGAATGATTATAATTAAGGCGAAATCAACCCAATGGAATACGGACCAAGTGCACTTCTAAACAAGTGTCACCTTCATCTACCTATGGGGAACTGTTTGGCACCAGTTGCTTGCTCACCGAGTAGTTGAGGCATTTGATAAAAGAGTAGGAACGGGGAGTGCCAGCCGGTGAGGTGAGGATGTTTCATCTGGTAAGTCGTTGTAGCAGGCACCTGAATGGGTTGATTTCTGTAGTGGTCTGAAACAGTGGTACTTGCTGTCCATGCCGCAGATTACCACTAGTAGAATAAGGATGAATTGACAGTATGGCGGCTTGCCGACATCAGCTTCCTATCCTACTATCCAAGCGCTCGCCAGTAAGACAGTATGAAACCCATCGTGTTATCGTTGTTTGCGGAAATTTAATCGAATCGACAAGTTCTCTACATATCTTATTCGGTTGGAAAATGCGACAGTCTGTCATCCTAATTTACCGCAAGTAATAGTGTGCGCCTGATTCCCAGTCGGACTGCCCACTGAAAGACATTGGTGAGTGTGATACAAATTAGTGTTTGTACGGACTACTGTCATCGTCAGAACTGATAGCTGTTTCTAAAGTTCTCATAAATGCCAATGCACTGTTACTGTGGGAAAACCAAATAAGCAAATAAAGATAAGCAATAGAATTTTAAAATATCCATCCTTAGAATGATTCAGTCAGTTGACACTGTTCATTGTTACACATTTTAGACGTACTGTTTGTTTTTTATTGTACTTTACCTGATCGGAAACCTCAGAAAGTGTGATGCATAAATACCCAAGTAGGATACGCAAGTTTCTCATGAGGCACGTTTGGAGAGTCCACTGGTACTAAAATAACTAGCGTGAATCACGCAGAAGTAACTTTTCCAATAAGTTTACCTGTCATAACCATACGAACCATACCGGCTGAGAAAGTAACCTAATGGGTAATATTCATCATCACCACTAACAGTTCGTTTCTTCGGAGAAGCGAAGAGACAATGACGTAGGCACAAACTATGAGGACCATGACTGCTCTTCTGAATAAAGTCAGTAGCTGTCGCTCTATCAACTGGGAACTTTGTAATCGTGTGTGTCGCTAAGTAGAAACGCCACGCGAGTTAGATGTCATCTTCGACAACAAGGCTAACTGCTAGTTTGATGAACCAGCATACTTCAGGTGGCCGAAAGTGTGAATGTGCATTCTGCTGAAGCCTAATAGTTTACACACACACACACGGGACTATCAAAACACTGGCCCGATTGAGATTTGTTTACTGCTTAACAGTGAGCTGTTGAGATGTGACCGGATGATCTCGTTGATCTGGCTTTCCAGGAGCGAACAGAATCGTTCTGTGGACAGTGAATGATATATATTCTGTCTATACTGGTTGACAGGTTTTGATAACAGAATTTGTTTAATACCACAGGACCGAACAACACTGACTGTAGTATAATCGTCTTGCTACGTTCGTGGTGCTTATACACAACGATGAAACTATGTTCGGGTATTTTATGGGAAGTGTTGAAATGGCACCGGCCCTACTGTTGTATTTTAAGTGTTAACCGAAACCTTGTAAATTAAACTTGGCCACAATTTCTTTGTTGTCAGAATGCACCAAATACAGTGGAAATATAAGCCCGATAGTCACGTGTGCGGGACAGACACTCATGAAAGCATCTGCGGTTGTTGAGTTGCTCAACCTAAAAACTGAGCTCCGATCGCAAAGCTCAGAATTTAGTACGTTGCTTTCGGACGACTACTTGAAAAACGCTTCACATGTTCACTTTCTAATAAACTGTAATTCATCTTGTAACCAAATGATGCCATCAGTAAGGTCTATCGTAAAGGAGATTCACCTGTCAGAACAAATAATTTCTCGTGGCTGTTCGTAAAATTTGCTGATGTAGGTTTGCTGATTAGTGCCAATTAATTTAATCATCCACACATTATCATGTAACCAATTGCTCCGTTCGTGCCTGGAGCGATAACGTCGCACATGGCATGTGAGACCATCGTTTGACGCGGGATTAGGCGGGGGTAAACAAAACCGGTACTCCAACATTCTACGACCGATATGGACGCCTGTCTTTCCCAGAGATATGAAAATAAGTCAGAGCAGTTAATGCGCTGAGGCTGAGCATTTTCAACACAGAAACCGTTTGGCAGGATTTAATGTTGGGGAGATTGGTTGGCAAGTTTACGATGCAGGATCCACATGACCATGTGGAATATAAAGGTTCAGTGATAAAGTATGATAAGTCGTCTACAGCTGAAGTATGATGTCAACCCTCAAGGTGGTCTTTGGAGCAATACATGAACAACTAGGGCTAGTGATTACATTCGGTCTGTTTTGTTTTCTAGATGAAATTCCTCCGTGGTTGCTAAGAAATTTTATAGTCTAACGCTGGTTGTCACTGTGTGGTGGGTGATGAAGTGAAAACTGAACCATGAATAATTGACAGCTTTTATCACAAAATTTGAGACCTAAACTAAATATTCGGTCTTCGAGATGGATTTATAACCGTGTGATTGATCTTGTATAATATCCTTGGTTGTCATAACGAAAATAGGAATGCAAGCTTTGTTTCATCTGATAGGTGCATTTTTCTATGGATGTCAACAAGCGCTGTACACTCTCCTAGTGCGGTGATCTTCAAAGTGTTTTCGTTTTGTACTTCCTTAAATGCGAGCGGTGAAAGCCGACAGACTGCATCAAAAAACTTTGATCAATACTGTAATTGAAAGGTTATTAGCCACATCAATCTTATGTTCATATGTCCTCATTCTATATCATTGTGTATTTGTTTGCAACTACCGGTGGAAAGCCAACTGAACAACCACCTTAATTCAAGATTGTTGAGAACGTAAAAGAGAATGTTATGTAAAGCAATAACATGTTAGAAGGCAGTGGCCCAGGGAGGTCCTAAAATTTACGACATAGGGGTTTAAGTGTATGGTCTTTTGGTTTCCTAAGTTTTCGCAGCATCGCCTGACAGACCAAACAGGTGACGCGCAGCCTGGCAAATGAAACAGACTGGGTCGATAGGCCAATTGATTTGTGGTTTGAGTGAGTGGGGTTCTGGTACGGCCCATTTGATGTGTTTGGCCAAATCGGTTGGACAACCAATTCACTAGAATGGGTAGTTGTTTACCTAAGACGATGAAAGTATAACAAGTGGACGGGAGGAAAATCTTGTGATTGAAAATCAGCCATTTGGTGATTAGGTACAATTTGCCCTTCAGTGGAGAGGTTTCTGTTGTACTTGGTTGATGTGAGCAACTGGGATGGCACCGGCTGTTACTAAAGGGTTTAGATGACATACTTTGAACAGCACGTATAAGTAACCACGGTTTGCTTACTGACTTATTCAACTCAGGCAACCCTATCTTTAGAGGCGAAAACATCTACAGCCATTTCTGATGGTTAATGCTCTGTACACGTGACCTCATATGTGTTGCGCGGAAATAATGGAAGGCGATTTTGTAGGTTACCTTATTGCATGACCACACGAACTGCTATCCAAGACTGCGTCTTTTGTTGAAATGTGTGGTCATTCTTTCCGTAACGCATTGTGATAAACTTTACTCACAATTTACCTCATCGTCATCAACGTCGTCAGCCATGATCCTGACCAGACTACACTGTGGCGCGGGCCGCATGTCACCTCGACAGTGACGTGAAATATTTTAGAAGAAGAAAGGTTACTGGAAAGGTCATAAGGTAATAATATTCTTAAGAAGTCGCATCAAAACCAGGGTAACTCATGGTTTATTTCGCAATTTCAAACGAATGAATGCTTCTTGATAGTAATCACTTAGCCGATCGTAAATTAAACTTAAAATATACATTTCATTTGCATTAGTAAAAGAGTTGACGGAGTTGTGAAGCACAGCCAGAACTGAAGGCAGGTTAGCCCAGATCACTAGTGGATAACTTGGTGAACTATCCATTTCGTTCAAACCGTAGACTGTGATTTGGTTAGTTAACTACCACTCATCTTTTAAGCGCTAAACGGACCTACTTCAATTGTTGATGAACATCATTGGATCGCTTTCCAACATTTGTCTGGCATTAGCTGTCCGACAGGGTCAAGATGAATGGGACGCGCGTATTCACAACACACCTTTTTATCCCGTGATCAGAACACGCGCTCAAAACTACGCAACAGTGTGCACATATAGGCCGTGAGCAAACACATCAGATCTCGTACATTTCACGACGACCTTCAAGGTTAGCCCTGGAGTAAACTGCATGAACTAGTGAGAAAAATGTGAATATATGGTCAGAAGTATCCCAGCCAATTTCAGTGGATTAAGTTATTGTTGCCTACATAATGAGTATTGATGCTTATCCTCACTCCATTAACAGTTTCAATTTCACTCAAATTTCCTCTCCACAAGCGGCGCCTATAGAACTGGTGATCTAGCGGATAAGCGCTGTGGCTCGTAGCATGAAGGGCTGTTGTTTCAATTCTCCATTCAGACTGTCTTTGCTTAATGAGTCTAAACAAGGTCGTGATGGGTTGGTTCGTTGACCAGCATCAAGAATCACTATGAACTCATTTTTGAACCAAAACGGCCGTAGCCAATTCAAAACTGACGGTCCAAAGTAAACTGTGTCCACCCACATACAAGTGGTAAAAACCAGGTTACATCTCACATACACTGTAATGATTGCAATCTGAAATACGAGGGGCACATTGGGTGTCCAGCTGCGTTCGGATCATGCATAAATGGAATAGAAGATATTGAACCGAACGGGATAGCGATAAGGAGGAGAAAAGGCTTGTGTGTAACTTGGAGACGACTCACAAATTATAGCAGCTGCTGCATTCCTATAGACTTTACGGTCAACCTACCTCGAAGAAAGCTCTACACTCGATTAAGAGCTAGACAGTAGTGCGTAACCCTGGTCGTCCGGGACTAGAACCTCTGCAACGCTTTCAGGAGGTAACCATTATCGTCATCGGCCCGCTGACCTCACATTGGGCACGACCGAACCGTCATATAAAAACGCACAACCATATCTATTTTTCAGTAATGTCAAGATTGCCTAATTCCCTCGACTGGGAGTACGACAACCGTTCTGTTGATTACAGTGGGTAACCCAACAACAAATTGAAAACATAGGAAATGCTAAATTTATCTACACTCATTTCAAACGATGGATGCAAAATTACACACAAATAGAATGGCGTTAAAAAAACGCGGTCGTTTGTGTTGTTTGTGATGCTTGATGTGGAATAGGCAGCAATCAAACACTCCCAGTTGGCCATTCTGTGCCTGAGCATAACTAACCGCCCAAGTAAACACCCTATGGTGAGCAATTCTGTCGATCTATCGCCAGAAGTGTAAGTCTTTTGCCTACTGTTCGAGGAGAAGACTATCACAAGAGGCAACCGATATTCCAAACTATTTGTGCTGATCCAGCACTGTCTGGTAGTAAGCTTGCTCGTATGCACGTTTTGCGCTTTCACTGCGTCACTGTACCCACAATCACATAAATGCACGTGAACAACAGCAGTCCGTTAAACCAATCAGCTAAATTGCATTAAATATTTGAGTCTTTTGTTGCGAAATCAGTACCTGTAAACCGACTCATAATTTGGCCACTGATTTTTCAGTTCACATCCCAATTGTGTTGTTTCACGCCATGTAAAACCGTCAATACATTAGAACGGCTTGTTGTTTGCAGCACAGCTTATTTAATAGCAGATGGTGTTTCTGGTATACACTTGTTTGAGTCGCTTTTCATGTACCGTCCATTCATTTGTCAGGTCGAGACTGTTGTCAGTCCAATAAACCTTAGCAGAGTGTGTTTCACAGTGACCGACCCGGTTCAACCAACGTGGTACTAGCTGACGAACTCTTGCTCTACGAGAAATATCTAGTAAAAAAGAGCAACCGATTATTGGGCCATATCGACCGCTTTCAGTGATCTACAACGTAAATTTTTACAGTGATGCATCACTCAAATTGAAGCTTGACTGAATAGAAAAAGCTATGAAATATCTTAGATTCGGCTGCTATCAGCTACATATGTTAACTTTAATCTGTGGTCTAGCCCACACGGACTACCTCAGTCCTCGGATTGAAGGCAGGGTGTCATCAAGTGCCTTGGAATAATGTCATTCGGTTAGCTGATAATAATAGTCATCTCCACTCAATGCGCCAGAAGTTTATTCTCCCATTTTTGGTGATGGAGTGCGATATCCACCGCCATAATGTGGTTTACGACAGTTCAACAGCTCTGGCGATTCTCTCATACATCACGCGTTCTGTCATCACACTACCGTATGTTAAAATGTGTGCCCGCAACCCAACTGGGCAGCTATGACTCAACCAACAGATCACATGCATCTCCGTACTTGCTTGACCTTCAGGCTCTATGAGTCTCACGTGATAGTGCACCGAGTAAATGTACACCGAACTGTTGTAACGAGGATCACGGCAGCTTAGCAAACTATTGAACAAAGTGGGTCAAGAGTACAAATTTTTGTGTTTGGAATTACTGCTTGCAAGTGTAGGTGCGAGCGAAGTCAGTACAAGCTGCCGGTCATATTCCACTGGCAGGTCGCATTTTGGCGTTCACTGTAGCCCGTTATTTGCATAAACTCACACAGAAAACTGTTTGTATGGTAATGCAAAGGACCAAATCGATACGGCATGAGCACTTTTACTGCCGGGTATGCGACAAACTAGCCACATTCAATTCAGTGTGTGTTTATTAGTTCAAAGAAACGTACTCTGCTGCTACGATTTGTGTCTTTTAAGTAACTAGTAATGGGTTGGCAAAATTGAGACAGAGGGGCATATACTGTCCCCAGACTGTTGCTTTATGCCTGACCGAAGTACAGACAGCCTGCCCCCGAAAGCTGCTCAACGTTTTCTCTGTCGCATGAATTTTGCTGTCATCCTTCTCAGCAGCGGATTCTTGAAATATGACCATGGAAAATGTACAGTGAAGCTTTTATGATTGATTGCAATCTCTTCTGATACGACTGACATACTTCTAAAGCTTTTCACGCTAAGATAATCGGCAGTTTTCATTTACTGATCAACTTTAAACCAGAACTTGTGGTGTGGTTACCCGAGTGAATGCACAACGAGAAAGCTCACGGGCATTACCAACGTCTTTCGTAGGGTTAGTATGTAAGCGGATGGATTGAACAGTTTGAGCAGGATCTAATTGGCTGTTGTTCCATACTGTACGCACTCGTTGAACAATAAAGAGTCCTCACCCATAGACCATCTCATTTCTCTACAAATCAAACTGGCCCAAGTTCACTTAATTCAACTAAGATTAGCATTACATCAGCCTATGAAAAAAGGCTTGTCAACTTACTACGACTGCTAGGCCTACATTCCTTCATGTGAAAACTCCGTCTTGGGTTACAGTTGGATTATCGTATCAAATAACAACGATTGGCAATTGCATACGAACGTGAACTAACAGTCTGGACAACGTTTATTGGTCCACTTAACATACTTTCATAATGGGTTAAGGAGAGAACTTCAAAATAATGAAAGCAAACAGACATTTCGCGTTGAGCTTTTCACTGACCGTTCCACAACTGTGGATTGCGACATCTAATCCAATGTTCGAACCATTAAACTTACTCAAAACCAGACCTACTAACTGGGTCCGGCTAGCTTGTTAGACATGCCAATAGGGAATGGAATAGCGTAGCCCAGCAACGGGGCCATAAAACTGAGAAATACAAAGCTACGCCTACCGTTGTGATAGCATAGCTATAAAACGTCACCTCAGAGTCCACAAGTGGTGCGGTAAATCTGAAAACACAACATGACAATCGTCGGATTCCGTGGAAAAATTGTTGGTTTTTGGACAGTCCTCTATTAATTTGTAACTATGTGACGTTTATGAACTCAGCATTATTAAACACTGTTTATTGAGAAAGATATCGGGACAGCACAGCCCGTTTACGGGGAATAACATATTTCTACTTCACCCCCACTGGGGACGGACATCCTGAGAGATCTATAGATAAAAATCTGCATTCCAGCTGAAAACTTGAACTTGTCCAGACAGCAGAGGAAATGCCGATTTTCATCTATACCCCACACGGAGCTGAGGTTAACTGTGAAATTACTAGCCACAGACTTTCAAGCACTGCCGAGATTGCCTACTCTGCAGTAGGACTTATTGTGTCGTTCGACACCTGCCCGGTACTGATGACACGCCTTAAGGATAGTTTGCCCAAGTTCTCTTAATCTTTCTGTATTTACTCTCTTACCTGTTTTTGCCAAGCCGGTTACTTTGGGAGGACCACAAGGCGGCTATCAGAGTGGATTCGTGAACACCTACCGGAATAGCTTCGCAGCGGTTCGCTAAAGCCCATTTCCAGTGCAGTCGACTCTCACTTAATCGACACTGGTCATCGAATAAATCCGGATGAAGCCTTCTGGGTCATCTACAACGTTCGTCAAGCCGGCTCCAGAGCTGTCAGAATGCGGTTGTCTTTAACCGCTCAGGCGATTGCTATCAGACTGCACAACCCCTTCCTGTGTGCCCGTAAACAATTCGTACAAATCCTGCACCTCCCCTGGCCAGTCATTCCACCTACACTTGAAACCCGAACAAGCTTGAACTACTTGACACTGAGGAACGCAGGCATCATGAGACGGACGTGTAACACCCCAACATATTCACCAACACCCCCACTTTCCCCCAGTAGGCTGTGATCTGTACCACTTCTCTAATTTTAATGTCCTGTTTAACTCGTTATAATCTTATATATAACTCGCACTTATTATCATATAATTGTGAAAGCCTGATGTGAATGACCGAAATGAGCTGTTTGCAAGATTGTTCTCTTATTTCTACCCTGTCCAGTTGCACCCATCGCTGTTTGCAGATTCCCACTTAGTCGCTGAGGCGCTTACAGAGAGGCTTGTCAACAGCCAGGTGTTGCCAATCGTGGATTGTTCTCATAAGAACACTGGAACTATCGGGTTGAGCGAGTTGACCTGAGATGCCCGTACACTAATGTTCCAGCTAATCTGATGGCACTTTTGGCGATTTATTGAGACCATTCGGTAGCCGGACTCTATTGAGAGGTTTGTTTCTGAGTTAGTAATTTAGTTTGAACTCCGGATTTCGTACTCGATTCCACACTTATGGGATTATCAGTACATACCGGTGTCTGCGTATTTTCCAGTACGATTTTTGTCATAAAATGCTCCTTCAGCAATAGGTCAAATCATTTTTTCTCTACATTTTAATTTTGTTGGGCTCTCCAATGCGTGACCCTGGTTATGAGTTGATAACGTATGGGTGTTAATGTGGTAGCCACACCACAAAGCAGATTTTGCTGAACAGTTGGTTAAGTTAACAGAGTTCCCACAACCTGATGCCTGCGCCATAGAGTTACGCAGTCGATAGACATTCTCCTCAACTTCTTGACGAAGGCTGGTCTCGTCGTATTGGATATCTCATGACTTAAACACAAGGACCAATTCCGAGTTGTCTTCAGATCGATGAAATCATCATGAAATCCAATAATTATGTTTGTAAATTGCGAAGGAATTAGGTTAAATGGATCTCTGACCTAATCATTACTTAAAAGTCGACAGCCCCAGATATATTCATGGAACCAACACTATCACCAGTCCATACCTCGAGTGTGGCTCACGAATTTGGAGTGCCTAATTGGCTGTTGAGATTGACACAAATATACGACCACCATACGAACAATATTGACTCATCATACACAATTCAAGATAGCTGACTTATGTTAATTCTATAGAAACAGTTAATTTAGGAATTACATCACAAATATCTTACTGCCTGTCTTCACACACAGACCCTTCTTAACCAGAACCTGTAAGGTGACCTTCATCCGCCCATCTCGGCGAATCAACTCTCTTAATACAGCGTCACATAGACAGCCTCATCTTCCAGTCCATTCTTACCGGAGTCAAAATTTTTCTGAAGGTAATGATCAAAGGCAAAAATTCTACTTCGTTTTATTCAAAGGCATCTGTCTTCCCTGCTGGTGATTAATTAATTTTGATTACCTCAACAGGGACGATTGAGTTGGTCGCCTTTCAATCATGTTGCTGGTTATTGCACTACCTTATTGCCAACCAGTGATAGCTTTAATGCCTAATGAACTGACCAGACAATTCTGGGTGGATGGTTGGGCTATTCTTGACGACGGATCACTCATATTCCTCATTTATTACTTCGATGTTCCATTCGAATTTAAATTTCATTCAATCTGCTCGACTTACTCAACTTCTTTGTTTGCACTTGTCATCACCGTTGGGAAAGCACAAAGTGATTAAGCCACTTAACAACACACGTCTTTTGAGATCACACTCTGAGCTATTTTGTAGCTCTATTGTTTAAATGTTTGGTTGAGGCTCTCGTGGTTGGGGTCTCAGTGGTGAGTATGCTTTTGAATTTTAATGAAAATCACTCACCACTCCAGTCATCACTTTTCGTCATGCTACACATGCATTTCTCGCCAGCTGAACCACCCATCATCTATGGTTCGCGTCTTATTACACATAATGTCTTATTTGATATGAATGCCAACCTTCTGGAATTCGGTCAGGCCGAGTAGGTGAATTACAACCACCAAAGGGCTGCTCAGGATTAAAAGTCGAACGATACACATCATTCCATATAGACTTGAATAGATGGGTCGTGGATGAAGTGATCAACGTGGACAAGATTCATTTTGTTAGACATGAAGTATAGTAGTGGGTACTGCTTACAGTAAGTTCCGTCCGATGCACACCACATTCTTCAATTTTAAGCTGTGCGCACCCCCTCTTGCACTTTCAGATTTCACGCATTGAGTATTAAACGTCGGGCCTCAATTTCAAGCTTAAAGCCGGGGTTGTAAGATTATTCTATTTGCCTATTGAACCTCTGTCTAAGTTGTGAAATTTACATTACCTGACTTACAGGAGACCGATCAGTCCACTGAGAAAGTACTCTACACGAATCACAGGGGAATACATCAATCAATTCATTGTCAGGTTACATTTCGTGTAGACTGAACGTCACCCGAAATTGACCGCAGTTGTAGCATTCCCATAGATTATCCTGCCAGTCTATTTCGAACAGTAGTGGTGGACTCGATGTTCGCTCTCACTAAAGCGTATTAGTCGTGTATATCCTTGCCACGACCTGGATTAGAACTCCGGCCACGCTGCCGTGAGGCAACCGTGTTGACCACTGCGCCAATGACTTCACAATAGACACTACCGAATTACCAAATGTGAACGACTCACCACATCTACTTTTGAGTCACATTTATCAGTGGTGGTTTCATTCACCTCTAGCAATATTAATTGATGATACGACCCAAGATGAAGTGAACGATCTGCATGTAATGTGGTGTCCGTTTGGTGGAGAGGTTTTTCAACAATTCTACGACAGAAAAACATTTTCACACTTTCACATAATAACGTCTCCACCAATTAACAAACGGTTTACTCAACAATCTTCAGTCACACGTCTACGTGGAAAATGATACTCACGAATAGTTAAATGAACTGGCACATAGGTTTCTGGTAGATGCTAGCATTTCGTAATGCCTCTTCATCACCAAATAACAATAACCAGGACCATATATATGACTAATGGGATGGGGGGTGAAGAATAAAATAGCAAATGGGATGGAGAACGACGGGAGAGAATTATTAAGTCCATGGGCGTCTAAGGCTTACATATAATTGTTTTTGTACACACAACGTTGGCTTGGGGCGACTAATCTCGTCCGCCTCAGCAAAACGCAGGAAACGCGGATTAGTGTGGCGCAATATAATTCTGAATGTTAATTCTGGATTAATCCGGTGGCCAGTGACCAACATGTGCCTGGCGATAAACGAGGCCGGAAGCTTGCGTGATCCCGGGACGAAGGAACTAGAATGCGTAGTCATATCCTGAACCCATTTCTGCAGCTGTTCCTTCATCCTAGAGTTCAAGCATCTATCGGTTCTGCCGATGTTACTTTCGCCGCAGTTACACACAAATTGATAAGTACAGTATGTGTTGGCGCCGATAGGTTGCTTTCCCATTACTGAAAGTAACGGTAGCCTCCGAGTTCGGTCAACGGCTACGATTTCAGCCGCATTGCATGCTCGCTTAATGGATGCGACGAGACGTCTTGTGGTTAGAAGTGAAGAAGTGTCACCTTTGAATGTTAGTTCAATGTAGAGTTACTTCTTCCCAACCGTGGGAACCTTATCTCCTACAATACGCTGTTGGGTGTGTCTACTGATAAATCTTAGCGGGTACCCATTATTCTGCAGAGTGGTTGTAAGCAGTGGAAGTTCATCACCTGAACATTCTGATGAACAAATGCGCCTAGCACGCATAAGCAATGTTCTGACCAATGCTCGCTTTTTATCATTGGCGTGAAACTTGTGAAATGAGTGCACTGACCAGTCCAGGTGGGCGACCGATGAGGGTGTTTAAAAACGGCAGGCATCCGTTCTTTTCCAGCTCAAAAGTGACTGTCAGATTGGCATGACAAGTCTTAAACCGATTTACGATTTCATCGGTTGTCTGCGAAGATGGCGCAAAGTTGAGGATGTTATCCACATAACGTTCGTAGAACGGCAGTGACGCAATGTGTTCAGTAATTCGCCTTTCTACCATCAGCATGAAAAAATCCGCTAGCATTGGTCTTAACAGACTCCCCATGGCTACTCCGTCTATTTGTCGATAAGGGTTATTCTGGAGACTGAAACTGATGTACTCCGTACACAGCAATAGAGACCGTTTAAGCACATCCATGCAAAGTTTTACATCAAAGACTTCGGTCTCGATTATATCGCATGTATATTCAATTGTCTCGTGCAATGGAACATTTGTAAACAGGGACTGAACATCGGCAGAACCGATAGATGCTTGAACTCTAGGATGAAGGAACAGCTGCAGAAATGGGTTCAGGATATGACTACGCATTCTAGTTCCTTCGTCCCGGGATCACGCAAGCTTCCGGCCTCGTTTATCGCCAGGCACATGTTGGTCACTGGCCACCGGATCAATCCAGAATTAACATTCAGAATTATATTGCGCCACACTAATCCGCGTTTCCTGCGTTTTGCTGAGGCGGACGAGATTAGTCGCCCCAAGCCAACGTTGTGTGTACAAAAACAATTATATGTAAGCCTTAGACGCCCATGGACTTAATAATTCTCTCCCGTCGTTCTCCATCCCATTTGCTATTTTATTCTTCACCCCCCATCCCATTAGTCATATATATGGTCCTGGTTATTGTTATTTGGTGATGAAGAGGCATTACGAAATGCTAGCGTCTACCAGTGTCCGTCTTCTTACCGCTATGTCTAAATTTTTGAAGGGAACCAACTGTTTCAAATAGGTTTGTGTCGATAAGTCATTGATTCACGTTCGTGAATATTCCAAGATTGAGAAGAATAAGCTTTTCCAAAACTAAACAATAACTGAAGCGGCTCAACATCTGGTGAGTGATAATGAGTACTTCCACTGGGATCTGGCTGAAGAATCAGATTCACCGTCATATTTATCTGATTAAGGTTGGTTAGTTGGGTAGAATTGAAGTTTAACAGCGAATTGATGAGTAAACAGAGATTGAACGCAATACTCGAAGAAACTCTCATTACAGGATGGTAATCCTTTCAACCATTCAGCAAACTCAATAACGCTGTTCGACAACAGCTGAACAGTATATCTAGTTGTGAAACATGAATGCGGTAACAATCTGATGGACTAAGTAATGTGGGATATTCGATGAACTCATGACAAAAATGGGCAGCCCAATGATGGTGGTTGAAACGGTAATAACATAAGATGGTCATGTTATATGTTCACTCATTGCTGGCCACAGGTATCCGCTTAGAGGAAATTATTAGAAAACTATTCATCTTAGCCTTATAAGCAGAAGTAACTCATTGATACATCTAAAAGTTTCAGAAGACAGACTGGGAAAATGTGACCAACCTTACAATCCAATAAGGTGGACAAGAGAGCAACAGCAAGGTATCTTGAGGTCTCACACCATATTGATTTCCCCTTTGATTAAGCAGGTTTGGACAGCAACAGACGTGGCTTTGGAAAACCCGACTGTTCTTCAGCCTCCTTGCACTCTGACAGTTCGATTGCAATTAGTGGATAACTTTAGCAGAATCGACATGTTTACTGTATATTATATTATAGTAGGAGCAAGTAACAATTCAGAAGCAATCCAGTTCAGTTTGACAGAGTCAGTCGGGGATAAAAACAGAAGCAGGAAAACACAAATGAACTGTAATCAACGGTTTGAGGCCAAGAACCGTCTTCGGAGAACTGTTCAACTCCAGATGAAATCGACGGTTTAATATTATGGAGGCTACCTCAATACACCGTCTAAGTCCAGATATATGCACTCAAAACCAAACTTCTGCGTAGTTGATAAGGATGTGATGGTCACAGCTTGTGTTCGCTTTGTTCCCCCACTATTTTTTTTGTCGGTTTCATTTATCACCTTCTTTTTCTTTCTTTATCCACTTCTCATTATCTTTTCATTGTGTACAATAATGAATGTCTTTCGCCTAACCGATTTATATGAATATTCAAGCCAACTTTCACTCTGCTAAATAAGTATGGCATTTATAACAATGTCCTGCTATTTCCGGACTCGTGCTACCCCTTTCAATCACAACACTTCTATCATTCTGCATGAGTTCTACGCTTTCCATCGGTAAGTAGGCTTAAGTTGCATCTCACAGATTCTGCTTTTGTCAACTGATCAACTTCTTCGAAAGTGACTGGATTGATTTTCACCTGCCAGCTGCATTCACCATACACCGTACGTTATTTTCGCAAAAGTAACCAGCGAGATGTGATCGAAATGTCATTTTGCAAGATATCTTGTCCATCACTATTAACCTTTTTCAAAATCATTGGTGGGGTCCGGCTAAAACGGCTTGCGAAACGGTGAATGTGACTTAAAGAATACCACATACAGTCATTTCCGATACAGATTCGTGACCACCAAAACTGAGCAACTTGAGAGTGACTGACAAAATAATCGCGTAAAATCTTGGCGGCTCAGGATTAACTGTCGGTCTCATTAAAACTGTGAGGTGTAGTCCGTTTGTATCATCAAATACGCTGTTTTGGCTACGTCAGAAAACCACGGAACTGTGGAATGGACCAGATAAGCAAAAATATCAACAAGGCAACATGAGCAACCATAAACAATTTGATTCCGTTGAAAACACCTAATTGGTTATATAACATGGACTACTTAACGTTGGGCTGGTAGTTGTGTAGACCATACGCTGCTAAATTCAGTACGGACAGTGCGCAACTTACTTCTACGGGCAGTGGAAACGAAAAGTGCTAAATTTGAAGCATGCATTCCATTGCAGATTGTTGATTCCTGGGGTTCACCGAAGGAAATCAGATTGAATGAATCTGAAATTACGCTTGTATACCAACGAGAAATACTACACTATAAATGATTAGATGAGCTACCAACTGATGATAACCATGAACAGAGATTAAACAACAATAAAATGCCTACGGTTAAGTAAGTTTTCCTAACAGCAACATAACAAACGAGAGAATTTTACTAGAAAGCAGCAGATTGAAATTCCGCTCTGAAATTCACCATGGTAGATTGTGTATAACTGGAATTGGGAAAACGGCCGTAATGAAATTAATATTGCCAACCTTGTTGTTATAACTTCGTAAAGGATTGATGCGGTATGTTTTTGACGTTTTGTATCAGTGCTTTGATACAGCGAATGGTCAAACCTCCAACAAGAGGTTATCGTACGCGCAGACTCAAACAGCTACATTCTGGTTTCAGTGAACCCACCAATTCGGTTGTTGAACAATATACTTTGAAGTATATTACAGTTTGGAACAGTTAGCTCGCTTCAGAAGTTTGTAAGAAACAATTAGAACACGGAAAGTGCTACATGTGAGCATTTCTTATCTACTCAGCAGATATTATTGTAGACTTGATACTAATGAGTCAGTACGAAATGTTCGCATCTACTATTTCTCGTTTTCCAGCTGTTTTTGTTCTAACTGTTCTATTTTACAGTTGGCAAAGGGAACTGTGGGTCCAGAAATACAACTGCAGACTAACCAATCCGAATCCTAGTTCCTAGATGTCTTCGTGACAGGCTATTCATGAAATTAAGTCGTTACTTTCAGTCCTTTGCTAATTAGGAAGAATGAAGTTCACCGTAATGTACACCGGAGCCTCAGTTACTATGGCGTTAGGATGGTTTACTCATTTTAAAAGATCCTAATACCACTGTGCGGCTGCTAAATGTGTGTAACCAGTGTCTTAGTCAGGCTACACAGTTCTATGCTAGAGAACACGTCAAGATCATTTTCATCCCTCACAGTCGTTCAGACTATGACTATATTATCACTGAATCCAACGAACTTTCACACGAGTCAAGGAAACATGAATTTCAGTCAGTAACAAACAACGTTCTTTCCGATGCTGGAATGACAACATTTTCTATTCAGTTTGCCCTATTCCATTCATTGAATGTATATAAGGATGTTGAATTTAATAAAAAATCTGAACTCTGAAACACATAGTTGCATATTCGCATTCAAAATTAATAGTATTCAATGATTGAGCTTTCTGAAAAATTCCATCCCTCCCTCTTTATATCCCCGCGATATTCTTTTTCCTTCTGCATAATAGTTGACACCGTCACTCGAATTGTGCAGTTTTCAACTAACCCACATATGATCGACCACGTCCCTTGGATGGAAAGATACTCCCTTTTTTACAAGGGCTGAGTATACCTCGATCAGTATACATCATTACCACGCAACCCAGATGGCCACATCACAGAAAAGACATTTATCCACAGTGAACTTAAAAAATAACGCTGTGGTTAGGTTAAGCCCAAGACTGAAAGGGTCCTTCGGCAGCTGTAGTGCTGATTGCGCAATAATACACGTCCGGGTCTCGAAGCACTTACACGTATCCAGTTAAAGTTGCGTCAGCACGTCAAATTTGAGTGCCCTTAGCAACCTGTCGTGAATGTATAAAGTTTTGATGATTGTCTTTAGGTTTTTGGAACTACATTTCCTGCAAAGACTTCTCGCACCAAATTTAACTCACTTTCTTCGATAAGATTAGTTTGAAGATTTCGGAGAATGCGTGCCTTTGACTTGGAAGTAGGGTACAACGCACTCAGAGAAGTGGCTTTGGTATAATCTTGTCGTAAATTGCATCGCATGCATAGTTCGGTAAGCGCGCATCAACCAATAGCCGAATCGTTGTTTGAGCAAACAAGTTCTGGTTGCTTCATTCCATCGGAATGCACCCAAATGCCGCAAAACCAGAAGAATCGTCCTGTTATGATGACTATTTGCCCTGCTCGTGTAGCTGAGCTAATCTACTGGTAAAATTGTCGCAGTAGACTCTGGTAGAATGTTCCAAACTGGGTTGTTATTTCAATCGACTGTATCCGGTTTAGTTACGAAGGCTTCTTTCCATATAACCGTAAAACATTTTAATTGCCCACGGTAGTCTCTCCACTGTAGTAAAATTATTTGGCACTCATAAAAGTGGAATTGTCAATTGAAATATGTTCGCATGGCAAGTGAAGAAAATCTATTGAATGTGATATGTAGAGAAAGATTGATGTAATGGTTGTTCTCATCCGAGAGCGAGACACTTAAATTCGCACAATTTGTTTACTAGTGAGTGGTGGAAGACCTTGGATGTGATAAGCTGAACAGAATTCAAGGCCAACTGCCCCTGATGATCTAACTGAGTCGAAAGGAAAGGTGTTGTCTTCCTTTGTGATGACTGCACTTACAGGTGAATTTAGCTTAACAATGGCATAAGTTCATTCGGTCGTGCTCGACATCATGCTAGTATTGCAGTGATCAGTCAGATAATCTAATAAGCTCGTCGGACGGAGTTCATAGGCGGCCCGTAGCAGGTATATGCAATACGGACGGTGAGAAAATGAAGCCTAGTATCATTTGTGAAGGAATTTTCTGGGCGATCGACTGTTAATGATATTCTGTCAATAAGTGAAATATGTATGCATTTTGCTTCCTGTCCACTTCGTAATGATTTCGAGTGATAAAATTTCAATTGTATGTGGTACTTTTGCGTACGAGGTGTAGTATTGCAACAATTACCATATCACCAACAGTGACGGCAGTCAGAACAACCGTCAAGCGAGGTTCCCAGTTGTGCTGTGAATGGACGCGTATTAATAATGGATATGATGAGCTAACTGTGCTATCAACCAACCCACAGAAAGCGATTAGTCGATCATTCATTGACGCAATCGAATAACTCAGAGAGTGGGTGGACGTGGAATTGAAAATTATGCACACCGTCTCCCATAGAAGTGGTGGAGTGAAAATGTATCAGCCAGTAGTTCACCTTGTAAGTGTGAAGGCAGAATTGACTGAGACTAAATGACATTTTTTACAGCGCAGCCATCACGATTGTGACAACACTGAACGGCCACGACAATAAAATTAGGTCTTCGGTGTGGTATACGGACGTGGTTAGCACATTGTTACAGGAGCAAGAATGTATGGAGCCAGTGCGGATCCGGGTAGTGTCATAATGATCTCTTCTGTTTGGCTAAGTGATCATTCATTCAGGTTCGATCTCGAGTTCAAACGTCTAACTACCAGGCGTCTGGCGGAACCTATCGTGTGTGCCCAGGATACGAAATTTCGGACTGGAAAAGATGTGCAATTGGTAGGTTTGCTCTGATAAGCATCCGCGTATTGGCAATTCAGGTGGAAGGTTGAAAAGAATGTCACTAGGCATGTGTTAAACAAAAAGCTACTTGGAACAAATCATCTTAGTCGTAGATAAGTACAGACTCTGTTCAGCAGGCTGGTATGGTGCATGGTGTACCAGCACACATTTTGTGAGTTAACTTCGCGTGCTACTTCACATCACTGTAAACGCCCTGGACCTCTAACTTTACACTGCAGCCAGAATTTTCGTTGGATTAGAGTGCACACCTTGTTCCTCCGGACGCAGTGGTTCGAGGTATCACATGTGGAGTGAAAAATTCATGATTACATGTTCCGTGTTGCAATGTAACGATGTCGGTTTCAGTAAATCTGAACAGTATGCGCAGATACTAATCCATCAACAACTTAGTTGTGTTGTCTATCTCAGGCTCAATGGTGTTCGTAGTTCGGTACTGATGTTCACAGTGAAGGCTGAAGTTCACTGGGCACACACACTTGATGAGTGGTAGCAACCACGAAACCGAATATGTGCTTTCAGTTCATGGCCATAAACCGCACGCTACTTATGTCACCTCACCTTAAAAAAAGTTTAATTCCGGCTAACAACGTGAGGCAGGCTGAGTATCTGTACGCTTCCAGTTAGCGCTCTTAATATCATTGCTGAGCCCTGAACTCCAGTAAGCATGTACTGATCTAGTCAATCCAAAGGCAAACAATCAACGGTGTGATAGTGTGATGGGTGACCAAATTGGAGGCGTGATAATTCCAACATTCCGTGGAATACGGTAGTGGGATATGGTCAGAGCTCACAGCGAGTGGATTGCGGACAACACAGGCGACCTTGGGACCCAGAGCGTAACGAAATCGGACCAAGTGAGAAGTAACCAGGGGCAAAAAACCCATGGTAAAATGCGTTAGCCATGGACAAATCGGGTAGAAGTGCACATGAGTGGCGTGGGAATGAGCGGGTTGGATAGCGAAGATCATGCTTTCTTGAAAAACTTGTTGCTCAAACAACACCACGCAAACCATAACGATAACAAATGAATGCAAAAATGTATGTGTATACGAAGCAACATTCCAGCTGATAAGAATGGGACCAGTGACAGACAAAATGAAGTCAGTTGGGTTGTGGATAACACCGCATCCACAAACGAAGCCTTCGAGTACCGCCGGATTTCATTTGGTAAGCTGGGCTTGCACAAGCCAGTGATCCTCTTTAGGGTCTGATCGAGAGCTGAGAAAGACACTGGTTATACTAATTCCACACCAGTTTAAGATAACATATCATGACTCACTAGGGAATCGTTTCAACCTCTGTTTTATTTAGACCCGGGTACGGATTATGAATCATGTCCACGCCAACACACGTCCAACCATTGTTTTGTATCGACTGGTAGAAACTGGCAGGGAGGACAAAAATTGCCTTACTTGCCCGTGAATTTGTTCATGCGCCAAGATAACGTCAAGAAACCGCTACAACTGCGATGCCTGGCTTCATTCAAGTTGGCCGAGTATGACGTAAATTATTTCATTATCAGTAGGTTTGGATAAAACGCATCTTGTTTACTAGCTGATGAGCTGTTGACAACAAACAACATCTAACTCACCCCATTTGTGTAATGTCCACTCGTAGCTCAAAATGCTCGTAATTCTGATGAGCGCTGAACACACAGCGGACAATCTGTACTTTGACCGGGACATACGACAGAATACAATGTGTAATACAATCATCCAGTGTTTGGTTTCCGTTTACTTCTACCTTTCTTTCACTATGATTTTAATCCATTTATGCTCCATTGTCTAAAGTCACCTTTTGTGTTTTATTTTTGTACGTATTTGTATGCACCTTTTCATCAACAGCATTTGTGAGTTTGTTTAAAGACAAACACTTCTGTTTTAACTTTATTCCCTAACCAGACAGTGAAAAATAATTTCCGCTCATCGTCTGTTTTTTCGATTTTTTGTTGTATTTTTCACTGACAAATCAAGTGGACGGCAAAGCATTTTTTGTTTTGTGTGTATACCGCCTATCCAACATTCACTATTTTGCTTCTCACGTCTTCTGTGGAAATTTCCATTCGAACTAGTTAAATTCTACCATCCAAAGCTGTTTTCCTTCCGTATGTGGTGATGTTCTCAACCCAACTAACTTCGTCTTGTGTCCAAGACATTTCGTTTCAGTTATACTTAGGCTTTTGTGCTTATTTATTGCCGGTAAAGTTTTCCTAATTTGGTCACATCCATAATTCCTTTTTATTTGGTTGATAAAACTGCAATAATTCTGAGCAAACCGCTGCAACCAGGTGATAAGTGAATTGGTAGTTGTAGATATAAGTATTTGTTGTTTACACGGTGAAGGGTGTGGTCTAGGCTGAACGGATACACACACCTGATGAGTGACAGCAGCTGCGAAACCAGTCATGTGTCTCTGGGAGATTTTGCAGGGTAAACACTCATCATACTTCCTACTAAGTAAATGGTTACTTACATTCTTTTTGATTGCAAAAACGACTGTAACAAGATCAAAACTAAAATAATCGTTTAGAGTGGTCTTTGTTTGGGATCAACATTACGAATAATAGATAATTGTGTAAGCTACGTTTTTCATATGTCAGTGGACATCCCATGCTTCTGAAAACGGAATTTATCTCGCTGGCAGTACGCACAAACCGCAGGACAAGCGGAATATTCGTCCTCGTTCGATTGAAATTTATCGCTGGCTACTAACCTTTTCAAGGAGGTCAGTAACTGTTCGCTTTGGTCTGGACTGAGTATCCTCGACAGAGGACCTTTAGGGACGAAACCCATTTTCGTCGCTTCACCTCAAGTTAAGGGAGCTTAACCAGTTACTTTGATATGAAAGCCGATTGATTTGGTGGTCATCCTACATTGCGTTTCTATAAGAAGCCAGTGAAACTGACGATGGCTGAAAGTCGAATGTATCAGGAAGATGACCTACAGAGGCACGTGCCGAATGTGCTCGTCCTGACGGTTGGACAAATTGTTCAATGAGATTGTTCGTACATTGTTACTTATTTGTAGTTCAATCCAAAACAATTCCAGTAGGTTAGAGTTGACACCGAATAAGTAACGCGAACAGTCAATAGCAATATCATTGGGGACTTCAGAGCAGTCTTATCATTTTTGTAATCGAACTGCGATGCGCCAAAAGCCTCTGATTGCACATCTTGTCATTTGCATCCGTGCACCTCAAAGTGAATTCCACGGTCATTTTGGGCTGGTGATAGGGTCAACCATGATGTCCAGCTATGAACAGTTTTAATAACTGTTGATAGTGAAGGGAGCGTGTTTCTCTGAGGTTCCATTTTTAAGTTTAAAGTCCATTTTTTTGAGAACACACTTCCCCAGATGACTAGCAAAACAGTGCACGAGCAGGAAAGCACGAGAGGTAATGGATTTTACTCGTCTGATTGGATTCAAATACTCTTGTGTACAACTGCAGCTTTGAGGCTTTCTTGACGTTGACTCAGTTTGGGGTGTGCTATGAATGCAAACCTACAGCAACAAGATGTTTCAAACTGATGAGGTCATGTCACTAAGTTTTAACCTAGTACAACCTTATCTTAAGGTCTTGCTTGGTTCTGCCGGATGCCAAAGAGTCATCCATAAAGATGAATGCAAATAACTTGAACCTTTCAAGTTAGCGGTCCACTGTATTGGCATTGGTAACAGTGCCACTGAAGTCCTTCTTGAGCAAAGTGAAAAACTAGTTCCACCTACTGGATAAAGAAGAAAGTTTACTGGAAATATACATCCATGTCTGGATCATCATTGAAACTGTGCAGTGATGCGAATCATTCGATCAATATACGGCAAAAACGTGTGTCCTACTTCGCTGGCCGCATTTTGTGCACAGGAACCATTACCCGACAAACCTCATCCTGACTGGAAATTCCAATGCAAAATAAATCAATGTAAAGCTTACATCACGATCTAAAGATTACACGAATTCATTTAAAATACGCTCACGTGACCCGGAACATTCAGCAGTGAGCAGTAGACATTCCGCTATACTGAAGAGACGTTCCATCAATTCGGAAACAGGGTTTCATTTGTTGATTCATAAGTCACATCAGTGGCGTTCCCGTTCGGCATAACCGATCTCCCGTTGTTCAGCGTCGTTCACCAGTTCGGTACAACACCGATTTGATGGAAGTGGTCAAGTGTATCCCGGTTCTCATTCGGTAGGCAAACTAATCAGTTTGATAGTCACACGTCCAATTGGCGATAAAGTAGTATAAGTCACGTGCACTCCATAAGACGAACAATCTAGATCGACCAGTCAAGACTCAAAAAGGTTCAGAATGATTACTGAACTTAGCCTGGTTTCACTCGATTGCCGACTTTCGGTATGCGATCGAAGTCAGCTGCCGTCCGGCTTGGTTCAGACTGAAGACACATGGCTGACTGTCCTTTGTACATGTGTTGTTACAGAATCCAAACACGTGTTACCACGGTTCATTGAAAGAAAGTTGACCAAGGAGCATTCTCCGTCTCTTGTTTAACCAACTTTTATAGGGACAACCCAGTCCATGAACGTCAATATTAAGTTACCATTACGGGGTAACCACATACAATTAATCTGTGCAACCAAGGAGGGTACGTGAAATGCTCTCGTCTTCTTTTCTAACTGCTCAACTAACCTTGTTTCCAGTTGCCAAAACAATTTTTATTTCTAATTACAGAAGTGCAAAGGCTTTGCATTTGTGAGCATTTTCATTCTTAAGCTAGAAAACTTTTGTCATGGTGTTACAAAAGCCTGAGACCACTTACAACGCACATTCGAACATTACTCATGCTCGCCAGCTACCGCGACTTTCAGACAGTTTTCGGCCATTATTCCGCGGGCAAAACCAGTAGATTCGGGCTCACTTTGAGTTGATCAGTGGTGTGTAACCTCCCCGCTGTCATGATTTGAGTACCAACTCACATCCTCATTGGACAGTCGTGTTGACCACTTCATCGGTGACCCAGTTGTCATATCTCAAATCTGAATCATCTTCCTTCAAGAACACTGTTCAAGTTGCCTGAGGGACCCAAACGAGATATCGCGACTGCCTTATTGTTTTCAACGGATGGCTCCCAGTTCACAATTTCCTGAAAACTTTTAGTTCATGCATGGTTTGTATCGTACCTGTGATGAAATTATTCAACACTCTCTTAAAACTCAATAAATTTGATTTTCTCCGTTTTACCTCATCACAACTGCAAATCTGTGCTCAAAGTAACACAAATTTGGTTCTTGTGAAGTAAGTGAACTGAACGACTGTAAGTTTGTAGATTTTCCTGCTGGACCATGTTTGCTGTGGGTATACCGTCAATTTACTTGAATGACGGTTCTAATGTGAATATACACTGAGTACGATTGAAAATGTGCCCATGTGGTTAGCTGGGATTGTTACATCTATTCTAACTTTGTGCTTTCTAATGGGTTTGAAGTGGAGCGGTTTCCTGATTGGAAAAGATTCGGTCAATCAGAGCTCACGTGGAACTGTGGTCAGGCGACGCCAACTAACCGAAAACGCTGATCAGTTGCTACACCAAATTTGTTAGTAAGACACAAGTTGTTTAAATAAGTGTCAGATTTAACCCATTTGCTTAGCTCATGACCGTGTAAATCAACAACATGAGAGCCAATGAAAACGTTTTTCACATAGTAGTAACAGGAATCATGAACATTATTAATTCTCTGTAAAAAGGTTATGGTTTTTTAATCACCTAAGGTTGCTAAACACTACTGAGACCATTTTTCTAATTCCCTCAACGAGGTAGCCAACTACATGAGACGTTTTAGGTGGTCTTACCAGAAATTATTCGAATCCCTGATGTGGGCTGTTTGCATATCAACAAAATCCCGTATAGAAAGAGGTCCTGCCGGTTATTTGATGCGCTTTGGAGAGATGATCCACAGAGTGAAACAGAAAGAAATGGGTTTTTCCTCTCACTTGAAGCCTCGTAGAAGATGATGTACTACCGTGTCCAAACCAGTGGCTTTCGATTGAATAACAGCAGTACACAAATACACTATACAAATCAACCAATTCATCGTGATTCATCAATGCCATTAGCTTTGACGATTTTTTCGTGAAATACAGCTGATGAAAAGGTTGGGAAAATCCTCCCTTGATCTAACTCACTCAAACTTTCACGGGCAAAGCGTAACTAACGCACAATCCAGTGACACTTCTTCCATGTGCTAGTTGCGTATGATGTATAAGTATTAGAATAAATTGCATTAGGTAATGGTGGTGAATATACTTTATGAGCTTGACCAAGTTCTCCCCAACATGCAAATAACACGAGCCAAACCTAGGAGCATGCAATCAAATGAATGGTTGTCATCATTGGTGTGTATTTCTTAAACTACTGAACGAACGTCACTCAAATTCCCTGCAACCTACCTATTCGGATAGATTTCAATCACTTTCCTCCATAAGACAGTATTCTACACGATTTCCTCACCTTTTCGCATTCGTCAGCAACGCATATTCTTGCATCACGGACTTTGACTCCTGCTCATGTTCGCACTTGACAAGTACGCTCAACATCGTCCAGTGAATTCACAATAGGCTGAGGAGAAATGCTGCTTACAGATGCACCACTACCGGCTTTCGTCGGGGAATTTCCACCAGAACTTAAATCAACACGCTACCCCCGAGTAGGAGTTACGCGCGTGTTGTAAAATAAAGTATTTTGTCTGTAATACTGGTGACATACAGGAATACTGTGCCCAATCGGTTTCTTCTTCTCACACTTATTCTATACATATCGACCGATTCCAGCAGAAGAGATCTGCCAAAACTGGCGCTGTCAGTCATCGAAAACCATCTCAACCTGTACAGGTGTAACGGATTTCACAAAAATACAGTTTGATCTCAACACGGGAGGTGATGCGAACAGAAGAAAGACAAACTGCATCAGATATAAATCCCAGGCCGGAGAGGCGCAGATAAACAATGACCCTGATGACTACTGATGAGCTGACTACCACGTGTAACATAGCCTAGCTGAACTACCAGGTCGTAGGTTAATTTCGGAAATTCATTCACTCTTAACAGTGTTTCACGTTGTCAGCCCATACGATGTCACTCTGACATCGTTCAGACCTTCTGCTTAGAAGCTCTCTATCTTCTATTGGTTGGAGAATTGAAGACGTTCCACAACATCACGGTAATTCAGTATTCTCAAGGAGAAGGATGATACAAAACATGAACGAGTAGTACTCATCAACTGATTGGCGATTTTGGTGACCGAAGATGAAAATTTTGTGTAAATTTTACAATCATGATTCGAATTAAGCTACCTGCTAAAATGATGCTTTTGTTGTATCACAACTTGACAACCGCAGGTTTCCAGAAAGTCCGCTATCAAATGAAAATAATCCCAACATTATCTGTGAATTTCAGTTTGACTGAATCGATCCGTTGTTCAAACGGTAAGAAGGATTTCTGGCCGGATCTGTATGAGTATGTTTGCACAGAAACGATCCAATGCAAAATGATGAATAGGCATATTTTAACTCACCAGTAACCGTCCTGTGATACTGCGCCTCTAACAGCCATAACATTGGCAAGAATATTCGATGGACGGTTACCTTTGTTTGAACGTAACAATGTGCAGAATTTGCAGAGTATACACCAGTGTATAACTGTAAGCAGTTGTCTCGCGGTTTTCTGTCGTTGAGTCAAACACCGTAAAGGTAACCAGTAGGACTTATCTACGCAAGGGGCTTAATTTATTCTTGAGGTTGTCGTGCTATTGACTAAAATTACCTCTTGCAATCTAAGTAATCGTTTTAGTCCCCATAAGTGAACTAATCTGCTGTTGTGCCGCGCAGCGTGACAGGCCAGAGATACGCATGTTCTCTTAATTTGCATCAACCAGAATCACATTTGTTCTCTGCGTGATTCCGACGGAAATGAATTTCCTTTAGCTAGTGCGCAATCTACATTTCAGTCAATATCGAAACTATTGCCTTTCATATCAGTTAATCGGCAACTTCTAATGTGCCGTGTTCATTGGAGTTATTTATTGTGAACAAAAACCTAATTAGTAAATATCTTAGGGTAAGATGGTTGTGTTCATATTGCCGGAAAATTAGCCGGGATTACACTAATTCGTTCACCTCACTTGCTGGTGTATCATAGTTATCTTTTGGAACAGAAGCACGTCAATCTTTGTATGTCTGATTTGTGTGACAGGATAGTCTTTGCAACCTCGAAATTTATGAATGTGAAAAGTTAAACTATTTTGTTGTCCTATATTTCGACTTTTCTGCCCGATCGACTACCACAGCGGCGTTAGTTTTCCACTTCTATAGAGTAAACTTGGCATGTCTGTCCAAAGTGCCGAGTGTGGAGTGTCAGTCACACATGATATGATTTTGAAGGTCACAAACCTGTGTTTTATTTCTTCAGTGACCCCGTGAAAGCACTTTTGGCGGTTTTCCGATCACTAACCACAAATCAGCCGATTTGATTTACATGACGGTAACTATTGCATAGCAGGTGTAACAATCACCTCTGAAAGTTTCAAAAGAGAAACAGATGTGCCTATTTCATATGGTATACTTCAGATGCTCGCAAAACCCATTTATGAAAGGAGGACGTGTGTGCAATAAACTACTGGGGAACACGATTGCTGACTGAAGCAGTCGCTTGGCATGCAGTCATATCTTCTGCGTTTCATTTGTCTAACCGTGATAAGCTCTCGTTTCCGCGGATATCCGTTATTACATTTTCTGAAGTCAAAACTGTAACATTCCAAAACGATGCTCATTTGTGTGTTGTTCCGCGTGCCACTTTGCAACCTTTGGTGATATTCGGCTTCACATAACTAACTAACGAGAGGTGCAGTTTTTCAACCCGATTTACGTTAGTTTGATTAACCCATTGCCATTGTGCTATCCTGCCTTGGAAATAGCTTTGAGAAACAAACAGGCAGTAAGCTCAATTTATGGATCCAACAACGAACATAGAACACACTGACATGCCCTTTAAGGTTCACTAAAATCGCAGTTAGATGGACGAGTTCCGTTGAGTGGATGTAATCAATTTGGTCTATGCCAACCTCTGTGGACTGACCGATACAAAGAAAAGGAGATGGCTCATTTTTCTCAAGACCGAGGTTTAACTGACTGCATAAGCATTTATGCGCTGTACTCAAATGAACCATACTGAACGCACATTTGCATGGAATGGCGGTTTTGGTCTCTATGCGTTCGATAATCCTTCACCTTGATGAGTAGTGCGGTTCCGGAACTCTCTCCAAGATTGCGCAAACGTAAAACCGTTAAGCCAAATCAGTCAGTCATCTTTATTGTGAACTTACAAGAGATGTATGAATAGATTACGTAAACTGGTGGTCAGCATGTTGGAAGTGTCCATGCAGGATAGAGATGTTTCAAGATTTTGTTTCCTTATCACAGAAAACGTATGACAACCAAATGTTTTTCAATTACAACAGCACGAACGCATATGTATGAGGCAACCAAAAAGTGAGATCAACACAATCGAAAAGGTGATAGAACCTTTGATGTGTTAATGGCTTCAGAATTAAACATCCTGTATAACTAGATGCCTCCCTTTTTTGACACACTTTCTACCCGTCTGACTATGTAACAGTATTGTTAAACGTGCGTTCCGCCATGCCTTCGCGAATGTTTCAACCGATTTGATGAAAATAATCGGTAGTCTGCGAAATCAACGAAAGTTTGCAACCTGCTATAACACAGTCATGGAACTACCACATACGGTAAAATATAAACAAGTCAGACTGAAAATCAGCGAGTTGTTGATTCAGTCTCTTGAATTAGAGATGGCAGCATCCATCCAGGTAGAGTCAGGTTTGATATACTGCAATTTTGATCGATTCGGACATCGTGAAACATACGTTACAAGCGACCAAATTGTGTTATTCATTTGGAGTGGAACAGACTTCGGTGACAAATTCGTATGTAGAAAACATCTATATTCAGTAGACTGTTCTTTAACCTTCTTTGGGTTTGTTCTTCAGTTGTTTCCAGATGTTACTAAATACATCGGTTCCATTACTCATGAATAGAACAGCTCGCATTTTGTCAACCCAGTATATCCGGCTAAAAAGACTGGGACCACCGTATTTAGTAGTGCATTGATCATTACGTGGAAATTATCAAACTGTGGTGCAACTGCTCACTAATACAGAGTGTTACTTCTTATTCCAGTGTTATCCTGTGAACATCAAAATCCCGTTAGGAGGATAAACTTAAACTCTAGATGTATCGACCAACCAATGGCTGACCATGACAGCAATGCGATCGTGAAATAATTCCAGTAATTCGTAGGTTAATGCACTTTTGAAGTTTGGCTGAGTGTAACGCTGATGTGATCATAGTTCAAATTCATATTCTTTGCACTTTTGGAGTAGGTAAACTTCCAATTTTCACACAGACCTAAATTGCAAATAATTGATTTTGGCGGAAATATTTTTTATGCGAGTGTTTCATGGGGCAGATTTTTGATTCAGATAGAGCGAGCTGGGTTTCACCATCGATAACTCACCGAATGCGTCAGAAATTATTGTTCAATGGACAATTGTGTTGAATATCCACGGACACTTATCGCGTTCTTCATTCTCAATCTCAGAACTTCATAATAACTTCTTGAAAGCAAATACGTGTGGAAATTCGTGATAATATAGGATCTACATCTTTTAGCAGGTTGACTGTAATTTGTCTTAATAAGGATTCCAAGAGGTATGGACATCGATGTGTAGTATAAGTGAGATGCGAGCTATTGGGTGCAAAAACGTTATCCGCTGGGGCTCACTTCTGGGAGCCTGACGATCCACACGGTCGTACCGCAGGCTCTTTGGCAAAATCAAACCCGTACTTTCCGTGTAAATCAACACATTGCTAGCAGCTTTTGACGTAACCGCCAACTGCTGCAAAGTTCAGTCCCTTGAACAATGATCAATCAGTTCCAGGTGGTCAGCAGCCCTTCAAAACACTGCGATTTTTATTTGTTCAAGTACACGAACGAAAGTGATGGAACAGTAGGCTTCCGTGAATCAACAGACAACCATCCCCTACTATTGTGTTGAGCTTCAACTCGGTGTCCCTATAGCCGATGTGAAACACATACGGAACAAAGAATACTCCCCACAATTCACAGATTGAACAAAAAGCACAGAAAACATACAAATAATCGGTCAGCGAGTTCAGACTGAAAGTTCAGTCGAACTGACATGGTCTGCTGACCAGTCTAGGAAGAATGTGTGATTGCGTACACATATATCTGAACTGCAATTTGGACGCTTAACGGTTTATCCTCCAAACACGACGTCATTCATAAGGATGGTGCAAGATGAGCCTCCAGCAGTCAATTCGAGCTCGATGTAAATTATACTGTTCCAAGAGAGTGTTCTTCTCAAACCATGTGCGATGTGTATCGTATCATCGCTGAGCTCATTACTGCCTTCCTGTCTCTTATCGTTAAAAAGGTCTCAAAACGTGAATCCCCCGACAGAATAGTTGTGCTAAGTAAGCACCGGCGTGATGAGCATTAGGGTACAGGAAGGTGAGTTGACACAAAAAAATACAACCGTAGCTCCACAGACTCGATCCTAGCAGTTAATTTGGGTTAGCTACCACCACAGATATGTTTGAGATCATCACGCTTCTTTAAACATGCTACTGACTAGCTGTTGTAACGCGCCCAACGTCCTACGAGCACGTAAACAGATAACGGAATAACGGTCATGGAACGATGTATAACGGAACGGTAGTCGACGGTAACGAACAACGGATTACGGAATATGCACGGCTAGTTAGATACTTCCCGGCCAACCCAACCACCAAGACACAGAGAGAAAACTGGCCTCCGGAGGGAGTTTCTTCGTGTCAATCAATCCAGAGACAACAGGGTCACAAACCAGATCATACTTGAAGGGTTTGTGACCAATCAGAAGGTTAAATCAAAGCTGGGCCAGTGATGAGCCGAACGGCACAGTGGAGTGCGTAGGCGGGATGTGGGCATGTGAGCGTTGAGGCGCGTAGGTGGGGTGCCAGAGATTTGGCACAAGGGTTGATGGACGAAGTGGAGCGTGACCGTGCCAACTATGGAGATCACCACGAGTGTACTTTGTTAATTTTTGGCACGTTATTTCGGAGAGTTGGTGACGTCCCCGACACTGACGTACACTTAAGACAGTAAAGCTGGACGCCCATTGGACAACGTAAATGGTCGCAACCATCGTCTGTTTCAAAGTTCAGCTTCGCTCCATAGATCTGCATGCATATAAATCTACGTCGCCTTGTTCACAAAAGCGTTACTGTCCGTGTAATTCGACCCCAATTGCGTGTCGGACATGACATTCTGTTATACATTCCTAAATCCTGATTTGTTCAGCTGCTTTCGAACCAGCTTTATCAGTGCAAAATGTTTGTACTAGTGTCGTGTCTACAAAAGACGCTTGGCCTGCGAAGTCGTTTATTGCGCAAACTCCCGTACAGGTCATGTCAAAAATTATCTAATGAGAGCGAAACTCGAGTCTAGTGATTCTTTTCGAAATAGGTCGGCTGGAAAGTCTATCTGAATACGAGGTCTAAATATTCATTCGGGGGACACAAAGTCCATTGAGAAAGTCCTCAGATGATCTATTTCACAAGGACAACTGTATGGTAGAATTTAAACGCAGCGCAATTTAAACACAAATCTTTCGGTGCTCTAATGGAACTCAGTTCATTGCGTTTTGATGGCTCTGCGCTAGTGACCCTGAAGATATTAGCCAGGTATAAGGAGACACTCGGTGTCTTACTAACATGAAGAAGTTATTACAGCACTATGGGTAACATCTTGAAATACCATCAATCACCCAGGCCAAGCTATCTTGTTACATTTCGCCTGATCGTTTATCAGAAATAACACTTTTAGTTTCCACTTCATAAATGAAGAAGTTTGTGAAGCTTATTTACAGTATCTGGTAAGATTGTAGCGAGAACGCGTCCAATAAAGCACAATCTCTATTGTCCAAATCGCCAGTAGATGTTCACATACTTCGCGTACTCCAGGGTCTTGCTGCTGATTGACCAAGAGGTCTTTATCGGCTACCAATGCTGCGTTCACGGGTATGGCTTCAGTCGGCAGCTCACTTTCCTGTATCGGTCGCGATAGTGCATCANGGTTTGCCCTTTTGTTCCTGAATGTCGTCTATGGGTAATATGCTACTTTTGAGTAGTATACTGTTCACAACAAAACTGCGTTTTATACAACACTAGGTGTACAGCATACTTCACCTAATTTATGCAAATATCAGTCGGTTCTTTCAGCCTTCCACCACAGCACTCCGACGTTCTCATTTGGCTTCCTAAAACTACAACCATCTAGTGGCATTAATTACTCACATAAAACCCACGATTAGTTTGAAAGCACAAACATGAATGAAAAGTGATCATCGTGATCATGGTTGAACATTATATAGATTCGATGGACATAACCACTCTTTGGATGTGGTAATTCTTTATGATTTCAAAATATGTGGTGGACACACCAAACTGAAAACAAATTGGGATTAACATTTTCATGCCTAGAAATCGGAGGTTGTGTGCAACCCGACGCAGCTACGTGTTGCATCCGGGTTTTCATTGGGGAGTTTAGGTATCACTTTCTTTAACATTATTGTTAAAAAGTAATCTCACATAGTACTAATTCAGTGGAAAATACAGTGCAAAGTTTGCTTAATGGTTAACTGTACCAAACTTTCCAACTAGGTGCTTAGAATTGTAAAGAGCAAGTCCACAGAATGCACAGTTGTCGTTATCCATCTTTTAGGTAACGGAGATCCTTTGTGGCTTCCAATAAATTTGTGATAGAGATGACTAAACTTGTTCATTTGATCACTTATTAATTCCACTGAAAGTGAGCTGAATTTACATGGTGACAAGTATGATTTGGTTAGAACATTAGTTCGTGGAATCCGGACGAATTAAAATAGAACGTTGACATAACACATTACCAGCAGGAAACGTCATACGGAACGGGAAAGAAGGCTAACTGATAAAAGTCGTTTGTTTTAGAAATGGAGCGACTTCGAGCAGTCAAACTAACTGTGCTTCCTAATGAACAGAGAATGATACGCAGCAATTCTAAATGCCAGGAAAACAGAAAGCTAAAAACGACGACCGGAAATGTGAATATGCACCTTATATGTTGTGTTAATGAAAGGACTGGCGACTTTTTATTTCCAACATATGTGTAGACACGTCAGTCGTGGAAAATGTTTTTCATTTGTGTTTGCGTGCTTTACGTCTCTTAATGGATGTCTAGCAGACTGACTCAGGCGAAGTGACTTAAAATTATCACAACACTGGCTTTCTTGCTACCAACCCTTTAACACGACCTGGGCCGGTATAATATGCGTGATGAAAATTTCGTCATGTCTGTAGGTGGTGAAATTTTGTCTATTCTGGAATTACTGAAACGAAGCTGTCATTACTTCCTTGTTGCACAAAAGTTTGTGTAACTGCATTTGTGCTTCAGTAAATTGCTGAATGTTCCTCAGAGTGACGGGAAGCCTTACTTTCATGTGTTATGTGTTCCAAGTCTTGTGTGAAACTTCTGACGACTGCAGGAACTTCCTCAAAAGCAATTACCTCACGAACGGACGTTTTCGGTTCATCAGTTTGTTTTCTGCTGTCATCTTCTCACATGTCAACAAAAACAATATGCTCTCACTCGTGGTTCTCATCATCTATCGACTATTCACTGACTTATTGAAACGGCACATCAGCAGCCACTCACTTGATGTGGTAAGCTGATTTGGGTATCATTGTTGCACTGGAAAGGTAGGGTGGCATAGCACATGTGATGGCGACGAACGTCAGCAAGTCATTTCAGATTTCCAGCGAGAAAGTCACGATATGTGATTTCTAATTTTTAAAAGACTTATCAAATCCAGTGATGGAGAAAGATATGGTTAGAAGACATTAAATTTAACGAATGCAGCAGCAGACCAGAAAGAATTGTTAAGGAGCGAAAGATCGTGGCCTGAACCGGTGAGCTAGAGCGAACCTGTTGAGTACCCATTCAACTACGTTTTAATGAGTTCAATTTGAAGTCGACCTGAACAGCGTCTGAGAGACTACGCGAAACGGTAATACCCTACTAGTGGTAGTAAGCACGTCGTGCCACCGCGCAGTTCTTTAGGACAGTGAAATGATTCCATTTTACTAGCGACCATAGGCACCATGCAATCCCGTAGATGAACGTTGGTTCACTTTGTTATTTAATTACAGCTTATCGCCCAAAGTAAAAGTTACGTCAGTGTGTTTCATTTCGTCCGCCAAATGTGCTGATACACACTTAGGAGTACATTGTACTACAATCTGACTAAACAGGCCTACTGATTGCTGAATCTTCAAACACATTTAAATAGACGACGTCTGCAACTTGAAAAAGAACTCACAAGATGAACGTTTTATAAGACATCGCGTCATGTGTAACTCGTTGAGTAAATCTCAGTTATTTTTGCCATGCTGTTATAAGCTCGAGGATTACGCTGAAACATCATCAAAAATAACTGAAAATCGTAGGCACATTGATATCAAAGTAAAAACCAACATCAAATCTATTGGTTAAATAGCAAAATAATGTTTGTGCACCAATTTCGTTTTGGTGAATATTGTATCCAACACGGTTTCCCCCTTCGTAGTTGAAGTCAACCCTTCCAAAACATCAGGTGGTAACTTTCTGACAGCATTGAGGTATTACTGACGAATTTTGCAGGAAAGTTGTCAGTCGTAGTTCTGGAATCCACCTGAACATTTCCGATGGACCAGGTAGTTTCATGCTAGCGAACATTTCTTTACTTCAGCTGAGGGGACGGAAACCGTGGATCTTCAGTTTCTCCTGTGAGATACTTTTATGAAAGGCCAAGAGCAAACCTTCAGAATCATTCCCAAAGTAGGGCGACATTGTTTTATGGAAAGACACTCTGTTGGTTCCCAATGAGAAATTTAAATCTCAAAGCAATTGACGTCAGAAGCAGTCGGAATAGGCGAGCTAGGTACAATTTCCTCCTCACCATCTTCCTCTCGAGTTGTACGTGCGTACGGTTACGGGCTGGACTTCGAAACTATTTTGACACTTGACAATCTTCGCGCCGTTCGCAACAATTTTTTTTCCTGCAGCAACAGAAACTGGGCGAGTTCGCAATGTATTTTGAAATCAGTATATTTAATTAGAATTAAGCACCCTGATTGTGTGCTTGTTGAACAGGAGCAGTTTGCGAGGTAAGTTCATTTCTCTCAGGGAGCAATATCAAAGTATATCTATAATAATTCACCAAACAACAATGTTCACCTCTTCCTCAAATGTGGATAAACCTACGGCATTAGCAATAGGATTCCTAGTGAGAGTTCCAAGGATAGCTAATTTCGTCGCTTATGATTCATTTTCAAATTTCTGCAGATTTTAAAATCTGGCATAACAAACCTTCCAAATTCTTGCGTTCTCTGTCAGTCAACCAGAATTTTGTACTTCTGTTGACACAGGTGAATTGATCCCAGACAATTGAAGTACTGAGAGTTTGCTGTCGGAGACTTCACGTACGCCATTTTCATCCTTATAATAAACGTTAGCTCATCTTGAGAATCGGAACTTTCATTAAGCATAACAGTTTCAAAAGCTTCAGGTCTCATATAGAATCAGAGGGTTAATTGAATTTGTATTCACTGCAAGTAACTGTTTAGGTCAGTTAATTCAAAGCGTATGATCATGGCTTGATTGGTATCAACTAGTCAGCTAAAATTCCACGATGTACTTACACAGACAGCAGTCTATCCAATAGATTACCTGCCGAACTCATATTTTGTTACGGTAATCAACAACACAGCCAACCTAAAACTACATGGGCGTTTTCGTAACAGCACTCACTAAACCGTAACCCTTCAGTAATAAGTGGTTGCCGGATATCCTCTAGTAGGTACCCACACGACTGAAACTTGTCAAACATGCCCAGTTCGAAATTATCTGCAGCCAAATGTTGTGGATCGATGCACAAAGGGCCTCTCCTCGTACAGCTCTGATCACACATCACCAGTCTACCCATACATATGCGTTTCGGTTGCTGTGACTTAGCACAGCTAGGTCATGGTGATTCCTGGGAGCGTGAATAGTAATTGTTTAGCTACCAAAAAAGGTGAATCACCGTGAGGTGACTTCATCTCTAGGAAGTTACTACACTATAAAAAGCCGCTATGTTCAAAGATAGATGCAATAATCTATTTCGAATCCTTCTGTGTTCACTAGACGCTGAAAGTCGACAACCTTCATTGAAAAACCACCAGGTCGTACATGAAGAATACGAGGTAGAAAATGTCTGTTGACCATCCCTGAAGTAGGAAATTATTAGAAGCCCGAATTTCCGTCGGTTTAGTTGAGATCCCTCAGGTGGGTAGCCCGTCGTTTTAAAACAACCTTAGACTATGGACAAAAGCCTGAATAGTTTCTAGCGTGGGTTCCAATCAAACAAAATTTGTATCCTGCAAATGCCTTCAACGGTCTGTGTGGAGGTATGCGGTACGTAGAGTATACTTCAATTTAGGTTGGATTCGAGTAGTCAAGTGACTGAAGTTATTGTCGAAGGTTGCAGAATTGAAGAGCCCAAGTGTAAGTGAGACTCAGTGGAATATCTCTTGAGAGTGAGCAAAAATTCCTAGCCATACTGAAGCAATGCACTTGATCTAGTTATTCCATTGAGACTGCGCACTGTTCCGAGAAGGACTCGCTATGACAGACGTAAATGTACTGACAGGCAATGAAGCTGGTTCTCCTAGATATGGAGGATGGTAAGTTGACATGACACAACAAAGGGCATTGCTCAATTTGACAACCATACAATCCACATAAAGCTGCAGAAGCAGAGGTCCAAATTATTCCAACCAGTCTGACTTCACTGACAAGAGTGATTGGGGAAGTCGAACTTGTGACAGCTTAGCGGAAGCTGACTTCTGTGCTCGCACTACACAGGAAGGACGACGTGTTCGTCAATAGATTACTGGATAACCGTAAAATAGGACCTTTTCAGATAGACAGGTCTCCCGTTATGTTTGCAACTCAACGGTGGAACTTAATTAGAATTCTGGGAGGTTGCTAAGCCTTTTGGTAGTGCTCCTCAATCTCGACTGCCGAGTCGAACTGAGTTTCATTCAGCTTGTGTCCATCGACCAACTTAGTTCAGTTGCCGTTTCTTGGCCTGCGCAACCTCAGAATGACTCAGAAGGTTTATTGATAGAAATGTCTTGCATTATTAGGTATTATTGGAGCCAGGATTGATTCTTTTGTATTCGACAGCTTCACGCATCAAGCACATAGTACCTTTTCTAATTCAGCAAACAGTCTTTCGGTGTTGGCTAACTCATCCGTGGACCAACTGTTGACCATTTTTATCCAACATTTATCACCATAAGAATCTTTACCTATGCTGTCTTGCCTCATACTTGACTCTTCAATATAGGTAAGACCAAGGGTGATCAGATATTTGGAACCTACTGGTTTATTCTAAAGTACAGTTTGGATAGCTGAAGACCGTGTGTAGAAAACTTCAGGTGACGTTAAAATAATATTTCGCAAATGAACTGGTATAATCCTGGAGATCTAACGCACAAACTAGTGTGCCTATGACATACCAGTAACAAGGATCTGTGAACAGCAATATTCCAAGGAGGGCAATAGTTGGAAATGCACAGCAACTCAAAGTGGACAACAGTTCAGATGCCTCGTACTTTGCTAACTTGACTGCAAATACCTAAGTTAGAGAAAGTGGTGTATCGTTGATTAACGAATGTGTAGATCGCAACTGAAGTTCAAATGAACTTGATTGATTATTAAGTCGGTAACAAAGTTTCGGTTCACATAAAGTGGTGATCCGGTAAACTTATTACAATTAGGATACAGACAGCCTTAAATGAAATATGCACCAGAAAGGATACCACAAATAACTTCCATTGATGATACTGAATAGACTTCACCAATGCCATCACTTTCTTAATTGCTTCAATAACCTTGACTGTGTCAATTGGAATCAATGGACACTTTTACCGTTTTGAAAATAGTGGAGATTATTTGTTAAATATACTTTTTAAAACCTCAACCGGAAACATCAAAGTCTGCAGAAACACAACGATGATAACTGGAACGGTTGTCGGCAAAATGAAACCAGAAGAACAGTGATTACCTAATATATTTAAAGAATATTTTTAAACTAATTAAAAACCAATGAGACCAAAATTAGTTCAATTTTAGTGTTTAGTTATGTCTGGTGACGCCAGTTCTGTAATAATTCTGGTGTACGGGTTCGAATGATCTAACTCAAAATTGGTGAACCAAAAACCACATGTCCTGTGCGTTCATTTCCACAGTTTCGCACTTACCTCATCGAATCCGTTACGTCTTCAATCAGGTCAGTCGTATTTCTAAAACGCAGTATCAAAAGTGCAAATTCTCCTGATATTCACAGGACGCTGACCCACATTTCAACCGCTACCGCGGAATATAAAAACAGTTATTTAGAAGGGTTGCCACCCCTGATGAACTTGCATAGAAAGTGAGAAGACGAAATTCATGTAGTGTTCTCCGAAATAACGGTTCGTATATCCCGATCACACATGGACATGTACCAAATTTAAATGACTCAAAATTCCACAAGGAGGAAGTTATGGTTTAAGGGATCAAACAGACGGATAGAAAAACCGAGTAAAAACTGTGGGAATGCCAACCACCAGGCCAGACGGAACGTCAACACAAACTGTTTTCGAACACACAAGGGGACTATGTTGACTGATAGCCAAAACCTTTGTATACTGGAGCACGCGTTCCGGTTGCTCCGGAGAAACCACTGAGAATGCATCAGGAACTTCGACTGTGTAAGTGTAATGTGTTTTGCAGCTGATGACGCTCGGTGCTGTCTGTCGGCATCTATACGGGCGCCCGGCGTTTCTAACTGAGCTTGAAGCCATTTGGGAACATGTTGTTTGATACGAGCAGCTAGTTGTCTGTTTGTCCTCTCTATGTACCTCATATTAAAGTTACATGAGCATTTGTATAAACACTGAAACGTGACAGACGTAGACTGTTTGTTTGTAGCCAGGGAGACTGATAGAACTCTTGTTCGTTGTACTACACACGGTTTTGCGTCGTTGTACGTCGTGCATATAGCGGCCTTTAAACGCTTATTCGTCATTGTTGACCAACTGTCCTCTAGGAACGGGAAGCTGATGCAGAATAAGACACCGGTGTCAAGACACCTTCACGTTCGAATCGTTGTAGTCCACCACCAACTTCTGGCAAGAATGCGTAGGGAACCCGTCGTTTCGGAAGGAAGACTGATGTAGAACCAGGATGCAGTTGTAAAATTGCGGGTGCTGCTGTGGAGTGGCCAAGGCCGGGTTTGAAAAACGATTCAAGTTGTTCTACGATACCACACGACTGTTGATCAGACAAAGCGTGACTCACATGATTACAGATTGTGTTGATTGGAGTGTCCGCCAAACCCAGTCGATCAAACCAATGGAGGCCAAGTAGGTTGAGTTCTGATGTTGCCACGAAGTAGAATCCGTAAAACGTTTAACCACGAAATGAAACGCAGCAATGCAATTGGCCCGTGAGTGGAATGTGAACACCACATCCACTCGTGGCGTGTGCCAGAGTTTCTCCGAAATGATAGTTGTCGGATGCAGCGTCTAACTGTAACCGGACTGGCTGACTATTGATATGAAAGATTTTGAACGTACTCTGGCTTGGGGCGTTGACTTCGAAGACTGCCATCGAGCTGTTTCTCTGCCGACTGCTCAGGATCATGACTTGAATCGCGACTCCGATTTGGACGTTGAAACAGCAAGTGTACGTTGCGGACCCGAATGACAATGTCCTTCTTTATGGCCGACTGAATTGCATTGCCGACATCTGTGTTGTTTGAATGGGCAGAACCTGACAAAGTGCCGGGCCCCACAGTGCCAACATGCTGCAGGAGGCTTCTTCCCAGTTTTCGGACCGTTCGGGCCAGATGGTGTATTGGGTGATGGGCCGTGGTTGCGCCACTTGGCAGTAGAAGGATGTTGGACCGCACGAACTTCGGTACCACCTTGGCCCCCAGACTGGACCAGAGTGGTGTCATGCTTCAAGTTTACCAGTCGCTGGTACTCTGCAGCCATGTCTTTGAAGGTGAGATTTTGTTCCTGCTCCAAACGGTTCAGTAACCGGGTGCGTATATCAGCCAACCTTGAAGTTCGGAGACTGCATATGAGCATCAGCGACTTGAATTGATCGTCCGTCAGGGACTTCAGCTTGAAGCGTTCATATTCACGATTTACCAGTCCAACATGCGTCAGGAAGTCGTCAGAATTGTTCAGTACCAGCTTCAGACATCTGTAACGAAAAGTGAACAAAGAAGATTGATCACCGAACGGATGACTAAGCGACTTGATACTATCCTCGAAATTACGGTCTCGAGGTTTATCAGGCAAAATACTGTTGCAATACTTGTGTAATTCAGCTCCACCGAGCTTACGAATTAGCTGTCTGAGTTTCTGTTCATCGTCGTGACCAGCAAAATCAACTGTAAATAAATCCTCATAACGCCTGAACCAAGTGTCAAATGTAACATTTGAATCAGGGTCGTAAGTGAACTCCGATATACTGTTGTACAAAGCATCAATCGACGGTGCGTTCATAGCTGTATGTTGTGCGGAGGTGTCCCTGGAATTCGCAAGTATATCTATCAGCTTAAGCTACTGCACCGATAACAATTCTACTTTTGATGCGTCCATAATAAACCAACAATCGTCGACAAAACTGTTATATTACGGAGAGACCGAGCGAACACAATTGAGATGAAACGATCCCTACGACGCAATAATACTGTAAGCGCTGTTGCGTCCAGGAACAGCCGATCCCCAAGCAGACTATGAATGAAAAACACTGGTCTCCAGTAAGAAAGCATTCACTGTCTCAGTCCGAAGACAAATTACAAGCGCAGCTCTTGCGTATTTATAGCTTGTCAAGCGACCCTGTGAATAATGTTCACTGAAACGCATGTAAAGTTTCCTAGGTCATAAACCAGCGAATTAGCGTCCAGTATGTAAATCGGCATGAGAAATGAAAATTTTGGTACAATAGTGGCGCGAAAAAGAGGAATTTAAATTTATAAAATTGATGAATGTTCTTTGCCTGTTAATTGGACAGTTTTGGGGCGTATTTAACATCCCCAGCAGACATTTATGGCTAACAAATTTTCGACAATCAGCCTGTTAATTTCTTCCTGTCCATATCCACAGTAGTATCTCCGTTGAGACAGCGTAGTCGACAACTCAACAGTAACGTGACCTAGATAAACAGCCGTGTTCTTTCATTGCGTCCTACAAGGCTGGCTGGTCTAGCACTTCCAACAAAGCTCATATATGTAGCATCCGCTCTCGTACTTCCCAAACACATATTATAGCCCCCATCGTTTGGGAATGCCATTGGTCACAAACGTTGTCAAACCAAAAAGCCATCAGGTCTTCTTACACGTGTTCACACAACCGGAGGTCTGAAACGGGGATCACATAACACATCGTTCACCGACTCCCACATAAAAGCTAAACGGTACAGTCACACCGAAAGAATTTTTTCTGCGAGACTTGTACGGCTCCACTCAGCAAACGAATTACAAAACAAGGATTATTCTCACATCAGACCATCTGCCCGTAATACTCTGCAAAATTCCGCGATTCCAACTGGTGATTCACGAAAGCCAAATCATTTCTACTGTGCTATCGGAATTTTGATAAGTTCGAATATTTCGATACCTGGATTCATTAATCTTTGTTCAGTTATTTTCGTTGCAATTCTGTCTACATGTTGAATAAATACATATGTATTTTTCACGGCGCTAACACCTTCAGCGCTAACATTATTCACGCTACCACTCGCCGCATCGAGAACTAGAACTACGTATAGACAGCATTATAACTCCACTGTTGGTTTGACCAGTAACTCAGGCAAAATCAGTTTTGATAATAAAGTATAGGGTTCTATACACGTTCACTCACTACCTATGGAAGTCTGGTCATGCTAACCGATTGTTTACACACGTAGTCGTTTTAGAGCACATCACAATATTCTTATATCGACCGACAGTCCAGGACAAGCATTGATATTGCGCGTTGAGAATGTCATCTTACACTTTTCCGATCTGTACGACAACCAAATTGATGGGCTAACTATGGGAAGTCCATTAGTGTCAAACTCAGCAATGATTTTCTTGATAGGGACTGAGAAAGAGCTGGCTGCAGATATGGCAGATTTGTCACACCAGTAGCGTTACACCGACGACACTAATATTCAGTCGTTCTGGATGGGTAATGAATAAACTAGAACGGCGCCGGAATAATAGTCATCCCAACCTGGAGGTAATATGCGAGTTCAGATCCGACAAGTGACTACCGCATTTAGACATACTGATAATGCACCAAAAAATTGGCCATTATAAAAGAACTAAGTGTAGGGTGTCCACGTGGCCTGATGAATAACTCAACTTCAGTAACCTCACACCGAACCGAAATGAACACGTTCTGTTGAACAAGCCATTCACGCGAGCAGAATGAATTTATGACCACTACAAACCTGTGAAGGAGTAAGACTTGATTATGTCCCTGCTACAGTCCAATGGTCATCCTGAAATGCTCATAGAAAGGCAAAGCAGTCCAAGACCCTCATCCGAACAAGTTTTCACTGTGACGAAGAAAGAGGGATTATGTATAACTGATCCTCAAAAGTATATGTGGTATTTTCCGGATAACTTGAGAATTACCAAATTCAGTCAAAGGAATGGTTACAGTAAATTAACTCTGTGTACTCGCTCGAATTCGGGAATTTTTCTTGTCCAGTTATAAGAGGTTGACCTTTCGGTACAACTCTATGTTACTTCTTCTAATTTATTAGTAACTACGATGAATTTTATACATAGAGAACCGACAAATGATGGTTCTCCTGCGTGAAGTTTTACCGAAGTGGTCATAATCGAGCTGGTCGTGTGTATATAAAACAGATTCTTGTATACCTGACCCTAGCCTGGAATTAGTGACTTTTTCAAACCAACGGACTGACTGCCCACCCCACACCATTTGTTTGACAATAAAAACCGATTCGTGGTTTTGTGAGCGTAGTATCGACTGGTCCGTGCGAAATTCTTGCATCTATCGATTTTATTTTCTAACCGTTCCAGTGAAATTTTATACCTACAAGCCTTGAGTGTTGGTAAACGCTATAATTAGGCACAAATCGATGAGGTACTTAGAATGGTTGAAGGTATGACATCAAGGCTGATTGTTTTGCAGCATACAAATACACCTCCGCTTACCCACACGATACTTCATTTGGGTTCGTTGTAATGATCAGTACAGTATTAACCAACGTCCAAGTGGATAGTTATCGCCACTGAGATAAAAGGTTCCGTAGAATTTAACGCGTAAAACGATTGGTTACTTGACGTGTGTAACGCGCAAGATGATACGGCGCATCTATCTATGTGTAAAGTGCAAACCACTGATCACTTCATCGAGCACTCAGTAATACAAAGCTGCTCGTGCACATAGTTGTAATGTTGACAAAGTTCTGGCCCAAATATAGAGGTAAAAATAATACGGTTGTCTACTGTATAATGCCGTTAATATTATCAGTAAATTTCGATGACCTGCCAATTGTTAATCAGTTATGATGAAGAGGTATAACGGACTGATTTCGAAAGTAAAAGTTACTGGGATGCGTTCATCTTAAATTGCATTGCGAACGACTCTACGTCGAATACGCTCCTGAGCGTACTTATCAGTGCAGTTGACATTTTTACAGAATGGTGTAGACAGTGAGAATCGCAAACTGCTCTCGATTATCACCATAATTGGAACTTAAGGGTACTTGTTTGTCACTAGGGGCGAACCTTGTAGGAAATCCGTGCAAATTCATTTGTCTGACTCAAAGGCAGATGGAAGCAAATCATCTTCGTGTTCTGCTGCTAACTTTTCCTGTCACCAGAAGACCGACTGAGATCTGTCATTCGCAGGCACTGAATTTCGGGCCGTCATAATTTAGAGAAACTTCACTCAGTAAAGGACGATTTTTGTTGTCTGACAAGCACGCTTCCCTGTCACGCGCGAGTCCGCGTTCATGAAACGGATTTCCACTCACCAACACAGTGATGGTTTCTACGTGTGTGTTATGTGCTATTCTGTCTGGTTTGTGTGCGGCTGACGCCTGTTCTCTTTGGTTTTCCTCTTGAATTCTTCATCCAATGGTCCAAATTCGTTACGCGGTTGCTCCGAGGGTCGCCCGTGTTGTTCGCAATTCACTCACTATGCGCTTTTGGACATACCTTGTGCTTCACTGAGACATTTCATCGAGTGTTTGAATACTTGTTCCTCCGATTTGGCCAGTCGTCACATTAGTTCCATTTTACCTGGACTGTCGCGTTGCCGATTTGTATAAATTTAAAATGAGGCATACCTGCTGATGGAGAAGCAACCTATTTTATCAGACTGATTGTGGCGTATTTTATCGACACAAAGACTGTCGTATGTTTGAGCAAGCGTAATGGGAAAAAATTAACTCAGTTCCATGGAAACGCAGGATTAAGTAAACGCGTTATCTTGTCAACCCGCAGTCAATTCCAAAAATTGTCTTGATTGATTTCTGTTTCCCAACGAAACCTGACCATCACATTTGATAATCAATACTTCACGAACTGAAACACTAAGCGCTCCTTAAGTCAAAATAACTTTATAATTGGATTGTGATATTTTAGGAAAATTGTGCACAACGATAAAGGTGGGTAAACAGAATTCTCATTTCTTCTTGTTAATTTTCCCGCCGAAAATCAAGATAAAGTGTAAAACGTCTACACAACAAAAATTACCCTCAAATCATCACATGAGTACAAACAAACTGAACATTTTTCGTGAATTTTCAGTCTGCCTTAAAGTTTCATAAAATGAACAAACCAACTGGCGCACGTACACCTCCACTATTTTCGTCAACGACGTTTACATTAGGAACCTTTGATTTCAAAATAAACGGCATGAATATTGAGTGGGAATCTGAGGAGGAAAATCTAGTCATGGACTATATCAGAGCCGTTCAATAGAATTAAAAGTTACCGCTATTCAAATTAAGTAGTTGAGTTCCCATTTCTTTGTCCGTTCTAAACAAACCGTGAAAAATCACGTCACGTTAAAGGCACCACTGAACAAGAAAGGTAGCATTTCACAAAGCTCCACAAAAACTATCGAATTTTTGACGGGATATACCAAATCTGTGAAATTATCGGTGGTGGTGCTTCAGCTAAAATAAATATGAATACCAGAAAAAAATGTTTGAAAATAATGTTCTCTAAGAGAATCAGTAGAAAGTGGTGTATTCAATGAAGAGAAATTAGATGATGCCAGGATTTTTTATATGAGATGACGCACACTATACTGGAAAGATTTTTGGGATTTGGCTCGATACAAATTGAACGTTACTCATGTTTGATCGTGGTCCGACAAAATTTTCTTCTAACTCACCTCAGAAACTGTGTTATACGCACGTGCTCTATGTTTGCAGTTATTAGAAATTTACCGGTACATATCGTTTTCTGATTCAGAATTGGCGCTCAAAGTCTCATGCTTGAAAACATGCGCCAGTAATCTTATAATAGTCAAGATTAGATTATAATATCCAAAAGCTAAGCCACAACCGCTGCTGAATAGAATACCGATCCGTAAGGGTATATGTAACAGTGATGACCGCTGACGTGACCAGAGTCAGCCGAAGAGCTTTTATGAATGCGAATACTGTGAGCAAATTTGAGTGATATTCAGTATGCAATTATAATACTCGTGCTCCATGGTTTTGTTGCACCAAGTAATTAAAAAAACATATTGTGGGGTAGGAACGTAGAAACAGAGCAGAAAACTTACAAAACCTTTGCTGAACGGCAGGTTTGGCAGAAAATCAGTATCTGAAAAATACGTGAATTTTGGAAAAAATTTGATGAGGTTCAACGAGTATTTTTTGAAGCCACTAAAAATTACTCACTGAACTAGATATTTTTATACGTTTCCGCAACACCGAAAAATATTTTGCAACCGTCCGGACGCCGGTCCAGTTAGCATTCACAGTAAACTGTTTGCTGTGTTCTTTGTGGATAGTACGTTATTCCTCACCACTAAGTGCACGTATATGACGCTTGTGAATAGTGTTTTGTTATAAACATGTCCCCAAAAAATCGCTCGCAAATCAATCATCCGGACTATTCATTATGTATCGTATAAACCCAGACCTTTAGTTTATCACTAACGTTTAAATTTCTGCGTTCTGGCAGACAGTACTTGTCTCTTAATCATCAGTGGATTTTCAATCGGTACCCTGTAGACTACGGTTCAACTTTCACTCAAGTCGTTTATATTTTAGGCATATCTGTTGGGTCCACCGTTTTGTTTCATCGTTTTCACAGGTTTAAAAAAGCTCTTTTTATGACTGTTCCTATATCACGACTGAGTCAGTTGTTACGGCTTTTTTATCTAAGGTCAATATAGCTCTCACTTTATTTCACTCTCTTCCTCAGATTTTACGAATGTTTTCTTCTCTCATATAAGTTCCATCGTGAAGGTGAGGCAAAATTTGCTCAGTGGCTTATTTTGATATAAAAAGGGTTATCACGTTAGACCGCTTCTAGAACATAAAAGCATTTCCAGATAATTCAACCACTTTTCAAGAAAGAACAAGTAACCCCATAAAACAATGACCTATTGCTTATCAAAATGCGCGGTTTATTGCAACAACCTCCTGTGTACGTGAGCAGTCACCGTTAATTTGCCACCATCAAAAGATCTATCAAAAATTTGATTAGTTAGTATGTGCGCAACAAAATGTTACTAAACTTATAGGGATGAACACCAATTTTCCGCTTCAGCTGTTAAAAGACATGTCTGATGAGTAGCAGGCACTTTGATAAACTCCAATTACAAAAACAGTCAGAGTAGATGGCATACTTCGCATTCGGAGAGAATTTCCTGTTTGAATCTTCTGAAAAAGAAGCATTATGCACGAGCTTCTGTGATGTTAGATGTCATCAGTAGTAAATATACATGTCATGGCCAGGATGAGAACATCCGGCAGGCACTGCCGGAGCAACCGTGTTGATCAATGTGCCGCTGACATCACACTAAATGCGACCGAATTACTGTCTGAACGTTTGATCACTTTCGTCAATGAGTAATGACCAGGTAACTCGAATGTTTGGTGGCAGACACAGTAGCTGTCTATTAACTTCAGAGGATAACCTAACGATCAGGATTTCCGAGACAGGTTGCTACATCTAATCTCTATGAACCTGCTGGACGATATTTCAAATTACTAATGAGTAGTGAGAGGTGTGGTTAATTTCAGTTTGAACACAATTCACAGTCGATTACAGCTTTCGTACTCAGGCAGACTTTCTTGCTAACCCCTTTCACCAAGAACAAATAGCTTATTGCTTTCGGAAAGTCTATCCGAACGCCGACGCTGCAAACCAGCCCAGTAAGAGCGGCGTTCAAATTTGTATTAAAAGATTTTTCATGAATAACCTAGCGAACAGAAAGAGCACCGGTCTCAAGAAATCTAAAAACGTCTACAGGTAAATTTAGGAAGAAATGTGGTCATCCGTTTCATACCGGTACATTGTAAGAAAGGTTTTGTGGATTCGGCTGAGATGTAGAGAGATTTCCGGTTGTAAATGACTACCAACCACTAAACCACTTGTTCGAGCCGATGTGTGAAACATCATGTCGCCTCACTCTCATCTCCAATGGCTACACAATTAACACGTTTGCCACAAAACTGAAAATATGTGAACAGATTCAATGATCTGTGCTGAACAACCCAGCACAAATGTACAAAAGACGGATCAGCATACCAAACATTACGCGATTCGGCGGACCTTCTTTTGCAAATATAGGACATACGTAGGTTCAGTTATTGTGAAGTACACTCTAATATTAGGAACGGAGGGCCAGTAAATCTTCACGCGAATGAGCAACTAACCATGTGCCACGTTTGTCTGTTGGCTAAGCAATACGAGTGGCTGATTCAAAAAACAACCACCTTGAGCAAGCTAGAAACATTGTTGAAATTGAGCTCCCAACTGAACAATTCAGTCCTGATGACAATCGTCCGGAGTGCTTCAGTTGAAGCCTCTGCACTAAAATTTCTGACACACTATTTGTCCACATCAACTCAGACAGACGATATTTGTCACGTCATCGATATGGCATTTAAACCCTGGTTGTCGAAATTCACGTAAAATGCGAACTGCACGCTATTCCCCTTAGAACCCCCACAACTAAACTTAGGGTTCCTCATTTTTCCGCTTGGAGCTAAAAAGTGAGTTCGATCTGCAAGAATGCTTGTCCATTTTGTCATGTGGCACATCATACTCATACCACATTATACTCATACTCCATACCTAAAAATTGTCACGACCAACAAGCAAGGATGGATGTCCTAAAACCAGACGCGCTACTCAACTCTCGCCCAAAAGACAGTGAGGTACGACAGTGAAATGCAACCACAGTCATTCGAATGTAGCACGATTCTGTTCTCCGGTGTCATACAACCGGTATTCATCACTCAAGTGTTCCAGAGGCTAGGACTGATATGAGGCAAGCATCGCTCGAAATGATGAGCGACTGAATGACTTAGACTGTACGTGTAGCTGTTGTTGGGAACATCATTTCAGTGGGATCATTTTTATGATGAGCGAAATGAAGAGAGATACGGGGAGACTTATCTGAATGTTGAATATTGATAAGCCAGTGACGGTTGATTGACAACATAGGCATGCGTGTGGCACGGACATTTTGTGTACTCCGGTATCCAGGCCTACCGTTTGTGTACTGAATGCCAAGTCAACTGAGACCAGCGTAACCTGACCTTTCATCGTTGTTCTAGCAGACTGTGTCTGGTAGCTGTTTTTATAACCAAGTATATCACCGTGTGCTCACATGGAGACTTCTGTTAGCCAGCTAGAAAGGAAAGAGCACTATGGACCCAAAGTGAACTAATGAGTGTTTTATTTTTCGTCGGCAAATGTTTCTGTTCGCAAGAAGTCAATCAGTATGACTTTTACAGGAAGAAAGAGGCAGAAATGCCAACCAAATATGGTCAATTTTTTCAGTAGCAGATTCCGAAATCTGGTCCAAAGGCTCCTTTGTTGCCAATAAAAAAAAAAGTTCAAAATTTCAACGTGTTTCAGCTGCGCAAATATTTGGAGTATTGAAAACAGAGTGATAGTGGAACGAAAATCTGGCGGACTAGCCGGTAATTTTAAACAAGATTCAATTACCGTAGGGACCCACAAAATCTCAGTGAGTTTCACTGAAAAGGGGAATATGCATATTTGTATAAATCTACTAGCCCGAAGAGAGGTCCATTCAAAGAACTGTGTGTGAGACTAGTTGAATTCGAAACTTCTGATCGAATAAGCAAGTCGGTGTAACCGTTTTACTACCTGTTCAAACATACCCTGCAATTCAACCGAGTTGTGTTTAACTGAAAAGTTTGTGTTGTTGATTGACAGACTCAGCATCCCTCACACAGTACGTTTTACACACTAAACGCTTACATCAGGTATACAAACATATACATAAGGGGAACTTCGGTGCCTTGATAAACCACACTGATACACACTAAATATAATTCGTGTGCTTTATACTTCATTACACTGAAAGAATACTGGATAGACTTCCCAAACAGCATGTTAGAGCTGACCGGTCAAAACGTCTATTACCGGAGCTTCCGTATTGCTTAATCAAGCAAAGCATTCTGATGGACAGAATCCGTCATCTATCTGTGATGAAGGCCAGCTTGAAAGGAGTTATCTGACAGTGGTCACGTAGACCTAGAGAAAAGTCCCAACTGGTAACGTGCAGAGTGGATGATTGCCAGTGTTGGTTAACCGCAACAAGAAAGAAGTCTGATCCTTATCCTGAAAACACTTTTGAAACCCAAACGTTAATGTGCTATTCAGTAAAGGAAGAGAACGCATTCTGTAGTTTATCGGACGGCTGTCAAATGGGCGCATTTCGTCAACCCTGTTTGGTGACAATCCGGCTGTGTGGACATTGCAGCAGTTGCTTTAATGTTACACATGCACACTCACACAGTTGATCAGGTTGTTTGCGTACGGTTCAGACAGTCACCCTGATTGTACACGTGAATTCTCTTTCCAGTTCTTTCCAAGATGTGAGCGTCCCTGAATCCCGTTTGTCTAGTTAATTCTATACGGTTTATTTATTTTAAAATCTGATTCTGTGTTTTACTTATGTAAACTTCATGAGAGAACAAAAAAACATAAGTTCACACAATGTTTTCGGCTACACTTCGCTAATTTTTCATAACTATACAGACGGTCAGCACACATTAGGCAACAAAGATAAACCGTTCACTGAAAATTGGTCGGATAATCTTGCACGAGAAAAGAAGCAAAACATCGAGAGTAATTCCGCTTTCCGGATTAGTCGGTCACGGTGACCGTGATCAAAGTAAGTCTGTTGTTAACCATCACCATAAACCGCTTGGGTTGCACTACGTACTGTCTCGCCCACCTATCCATTACCCACCTGTAGGAGTCAGGCAGCTTTCTTATGCTGGCTAACCAGATGATGGGCTAGTGATAAGTTTGATGATTGGTCAATCGAGAAAAAATATAGGATCACTAATTATGGGCGTTAAGATGGGAGGAAGTGCGTTCGAAATTTTACGCGAGAGGTGCATCGATATCACAATGTGCATCACTAACTTGAATGTAGAAGATAACCAGTTACTTGAATTCATGCTGAGTTACCAGCTAGAACTGTCAGCGTTCGGCTTATCGAGGATGCTGAGGCATAAACGTATCACAGCACGATTGCTCATGTTTTTCAAAAGGGAAACGAGCGGCTTACTGGACTACATATGGTTACTGTTTGACAGAAATCAAAATAAAATTAAATGCATAGTCGAACTAGGCTAATTGTTTCCCATGCTATCGCTGTCTCACTGTTTGCTGATCGCTGTGAGCAGTTTGATCACCTAACAACCCTAGACGGCCAGCACGTTCGTAGAAGTCTTTGTAACATCGCAGTACGGTTGAGTCACCACCACCTGTAGAACCTGGGCCTCCTTTGACGTCACGCACTAGAATTCATGGACACGCCGTGACTCATCTGATCTCCGAAAGCCAGCCCAGATATCATTCTTGCAGACTTTTAATGTTTATGCCCTCCCATGATCTAAAATCGGTATTGCAACATAGAAGACTTGCTTGAATAACATCCTGGTATTAGACGATCTGTTCGCGGCTGTCCAGTGGCTCTTTTGTGAGCCTGTTAGATGCGAGGCAAGATCCGTTGCTTGTTTGACAACCTTTTATTCACTATCCGTCAGTCACTGATAGCAAGCGGATTCAGGAGTATTTCAAAGTGTTTTCACCAGGTACTCATTTTGATTCCGGTTGTATGTTTTTGTAGGCTGGACAGACGGGCCAAAAGTGGTCATAAACGAACCACAGAACTCCATATGTTGCAGGCTGCCAGCGTAGTCTTTCCGGAAGTTATCTTGCCTTCTCACTGTCAGTCCAAGTTTTCGCGGCGGCAAGTGATAAGTTGTGGTCCTTTTGTTCTCCTTACTTAGGTTCATTTTTTGAAAACAACAAAGCTGTCTTTCTCACTCAGATCTTTTCACAGAAAACTACGTCGATGTTGTCCAGCCTGTCCGAGAGTATGTGTTCTGACAGCTTTTGCCACAGTTTGCTGCTTCAGAGGTCGTCATCCATCTTCAAGGATATTGGGTCTGGGAGTGTCCTTGAAATGAAAAGCTACTACACTTTGAGTGGTAACATTTCATTCTCTTTTCAAATACTCGGTGTCTAGCCCTGATTGCTAACCGGCTGGTATACAATGAGCAAGTTTGCAAATGTGAATAGCCACTATGGCTCTTACCAGCTTATGGTTCGTGGTGGATTCAGCCCTATGACTCACTTACGCAATGCGTATTCCACGAAGTTCGCAGTGTCTTATGATCCCGACCTTCATCGTTACCCTGCTGAGGTGGTCAGGGTAATGTGCTTGGCTCATCCATGGGGATAGGGTGACTTGTGCTTCGGTCCTGCCAGTCCCAACCATAAGAGATACGCATAAAGTAGCGGCCAGACAAAAAATGGTCAGGATCAACAGATCGCAGTACTGACTGCCTGGGAATGAATTGGTGGTGAGATTCGGTTCTAGGAGTAGTGAATAGATGTGTGCTTACAAGGTCAGCACTACCGTCCTTAGTGTTGGAAAGTAGGAGGTTGATAAATTCATCCTGAAACAAGGAGTTTAAGATGCTGCCCTTTTAAACTATACAGCATAATCTAATAACGTATACATTTACGTTTATCGCTGTTCCGTTTGATACATTTTGCTGGTTTTTGTTGGTGTTGAAGCTAAGAAATTATCTACCTTGCTAACATGCATAGCAGTCGGCGTATTTATTAGTTGCGTTGCTTTTAGGCCGCGCACTACTCTTCCAATACAGTTTCTGGGTTACCTGTTTAGCCATTTGACCAGTTCGTCTAACTTCTCCGTTAGTTAAATATGTATAAATGTTTGACGCTGACAACGGCAGTGTTGGCGATGATGGGCTTATTGGTAAACATGCTGAAAATGTCTGCGATTAAGGCGTTTACCACTATCAACAAAAGTTTGGTTTGGTTGGGTGCATGAACACCCCGACGTAAAATATTTCGGTTATGCTGAATCTGCGACGTTGTTCTTTGATAACGCGGTGGATAAGATAGTTTTGTAATGGGTAGTGTTTTCAAATGACACTTGAAACCGGGTCACTTACTGGTTGCTTTCAACAGAATCGATGATTTGCGCTATATTTTCCCATGGGTTTTGGTGTACAGTATGCAAAACCTGATTGTCAGTCTTATTCCATGACTTTTACCGTTGCGTTCTTTAAATACCGAACGCCTTAAAAACACAGTTCCGACCATTTTCCTTTCGATTCGAACCAGATACATTTGACAAGTTGCCCGCCAGGTTTCTGCAGCAGCTAGAAGAATAGTTGGAATGGTTCCGGGAAAACGGTAAACTCATAACTGCTTGGAAAAACTGATGTCATATTGGATGATCATCCGATTCACCGGTAAATTCGGAACGACTGTCGCTATTTTCGCTTCTGTCTCGCTACTACTTTGTAGTGGCTTCAATTGGTCTCCACAAGGTAGTAACGCCAAATTGCTCCACTTTCTGATCAGCATTTTGGTCGGATTGCACATAAGTCGGATGGTTCTGTAAAACTACTGGACTTTTATCAACTGGAAATTTCTTCCTTAATTTCAGCTAGAACTTGATCGCCAGTGTTCACTTCTATCCGTGTATTCACAAGCAATGTTCAGAGGTGTATTCTGTTCTTTTCGGAAATATCAGTTCACCTTCTTGAACAAAGTCCATACCTGTATGTTAAATGCACCGTCATATCTCTTGAGGTAGTACGATCATGGATGTACACAGACGAATGTTTTGGGAAATTTTGCCTGCTGAAATAGGTAAGCATTATTACATAATGCACAATGTCAATTGGATATCATGACCACTTCTGAGACACAGCCAGACATACTGCTTAATTCTTCTCAGTTCTACGTGATGTATAGCACGGTCTCGTAATTCATTTTCACATTCCACTTATCCATGAGGGTATCTGACCATCTTCAAGTTTTGATGCTGTGCTTGTTATCATAAAACTTTCTGTGTTATCCCAGTGACTGTGATTAGTGATCTCATGCAGTTAACGTGTCATGAATGATTCGTACTTTTGGTGGCTGTCGCATCATCGACGTAAAATTGTGACCGAAATGTGCAATTCACATGACCACGGTAGAAGCGTAAACGCTTTCGGAGGCCTTAACGTGACCTAGCCAACTGATAGGAATGCTCTGAGGTCCCCATCATGTTTGGAAATATCATTAAACCGGACGACTCTATTGTGTTACTGACGAATAGCTCGGGAAATCTGGTATGTAATTGTGAAAAATGTGTGCATTAGCTGGATCCGAAACATCGGTGGGAACAAAATGCTCAGATGGGACCGGTTTTCTATCGAAACAAATGCGAAAGCTTGGAAACCTCTTGTCTGGACGGAATTACCCACTCCTCCCATCGTCTCGTTTGGAATACACCAAATTATCCAGCAGATCGGCTTAACAACAGTTTACCATGGTATCCACTAGTGTTATCGCTGGGTATCAAAACTAACACGGAAAAATGGTTTGGTGGACTTCTTAGTTTAAAATAATTTCTTGGTTCAGCATTTTAAAACTCGTTTCTTGCTGCTGATTCAAGTCCAACTGCAGCCACGGTTTTTCACTATTATGTCTCTTCTAAATCTCCCTATTTCTACATAATATCGTTTAAGTAAACATTTCCAATATTTATTGTGTAGTTGACTTTATCCACCATTGTACCACCACATCTAGTCGCTATAGGTCAGGCACAGCCGAGGCACAACTTAAAAGTCTAACCGCACCAAGCGTTGAATGATCATCATGCAGATGTCACTAAATGTTGAATACTACACTCTGAACCGTACCTTGTGGTAATTATGGTAACTATCAAAAATACGTGTTAATAGCACTAACAGTCACAGGTCGTCTACTGTATTACACTATGATCAGTGCGTGCTAACTGTGCTTCTTGTGGATTTTTTATCATCACTACTTCCAAATGAACATTTAAGAAAGCAAACAAACAAATTCCAACCAAGCTTCTGCCTTATTTAACCCGCCAACAGGTGGTAGTTTTTCTGGAGGACACACTGACCGCTTCCCACTATATGTGTTTACTCACAAGGGCGAAACATTACCGACACTTGTGAATCGTGTTGCCCATAGAGTTCCACATCTATAGCCCATTTTGGTCTTTGAAGCAATCGACACCTTAGCTGTAGACTAGAGACAGAAGTATGTGGCAAGGTGCAATCAAAATTAGGGTGCTCACTCTCACGGTGGAAGGTAGCATATCATACAACGCATCACTTTCGAACTCACTACGCAGATACTGCTATCTTGGTTACGCTTGTTCTCAATTTCCTTAGCTACTGCCCACCCTTTTGCTCATGGGCTGAAATCGAGCAGCCGAATTTTGTGTTTGGTCTTCACACGAGCAAGCATCTACCATTTCCCAAAAAGAGAGTGAGAATGGTTCTTGCAGAAATGATTTTCCTGACCACTAGCGAAGTGATGTCCAACTGTTGCGAGTTTGGGCTATAGGCAAATAGAAGCGCAACCGTCATGAGAGGTAATTCGTATACTTTCTTGCAAACCAGATGACGGCGACCTTTTAGTCAAGTAAATAGGTGCTTGAACTATAATGTGCCGGTTAGTTACTGGCCGCGGGTTTGATTCTCCGGCTTTCTTAGTGCTGATGAGCCCCACCGAGGTCGAAACAGTTGGTCGCTACTTCTCTGGTGACCAGTGGAACCAGCTGTTTGTGATTGTAGTACTTCAAGAGGGAAAAGGTTCCGATACGATCTTGCTTCTGTTCACAACCTTCTATGATTTGTTCCACTTGATCGTCTTGGCAGTCTGTTTTACTGTTTACCGAAATAACTCGCTCTGAATTTCCTTACTCTGATGGGCATCAGGAAGTGCAGTGAACAGACTCTTCTAAAATCTCTCCAACTGTTTTGATCATAGTCATGATTTCTTTAGAGAATGGTAGCACTAGATGTGTCATATTCCTGTACAAACTTCATTCGCAAGATGTCAAGATGGTCCAACACAGCGTTCTATATCTAACGAAAAACATACAGCTACCGCTGTAAACATCTACTGTCACTTGTATGCATGCTGAAAAAACGTTGTCCTAAAATGTAAGGTGCATTGATTTGTGTTTAGCAACCTCTGCCCTAGTAAACAGAGAGCAGTACCACCGTTTCAAAAGAGCAGGTATTTCTCATCCTGCCTTCTAAAACTGATCATCTGACTGATGATACCAGTCAGATACTGCTCTCAAATTTCTGTTTACTTACCTTGCCACCATTTTGCGTCTGTCACCACTTGCTAGAATGGCTGACTGTTACTATTCTTAACGTAACATACCATAGGTTTGACTTTCACTTAACTTATCTGCATATTTGCATTTGCTAATGTTTACTTATACACAACGGGACAGAGGTCACGTTAACGCAGGTTTGACCATCTACTTCCATGATATTTTAACCTAATGGGGTAAGGGAATTTTGTAGACCTGATTCTAAAAAAATCCTGCGTCAGTGATAACTAACATTTTCTCGGGAATTGCGATCTGGTTGACGCAGCTAGTTTGAGCACGATGCTGCTACATAAGTGTTGTTACTAATCCACTAGGGTAAGATGATGCAAGACTGATCCAATGGATCCTACGGGTCCTAGCGCATAAAAATTGCTCACGCAGCCAATACCACTGTTCACCAGTCTTTCGTGTGGGCACTCCACTTTGGGGCGGTCAGTACTAAGCTGTTTCGGATTTGTTTTCGCGTGCAACCTCAGAGAACAAACGAAGTGAGAACGGGTCACAAGATATAAATTATATTCGCGCTGCTCAACTGAAATTGGATTTTAGTTGAGACACAACCGTGAAAAGTCAAGGCTTCCACTGGATCCGAACTAGCAACAGACACAGCATGCCTCAACGCTGCAAGCTGTCTGTCGCTGGTTCGAATCCAGCAGGCGCCCTGACTTTTCACAGTTGGGTCTCAATTAAAACCACAAGGCCGCCACACTACTTATTAGTAATGAAAGTGAAATCTTCGAACGAGTATGATAAATACGCGTTATATTTGAGCAACGCGAACATTCCAGTTGTATACTGATGAAAAATTTAGTTTGCCTAACTGTAAGACTGACTGGAAGCGAAAATGAACACCGTCCGTATCTTTCCTCTGCCTTGACATGCAGTGAGTTACGTCGATGTGTTTTGAACAGAACTGTTATTATGCTATAAGATTCGTGTTCAAACAAACTTCCTAGACCGATAGGTCCTCAAATGTCTCAGCATTATAGCCTACCAAAAACTCAAAAACCAGTCGTTTCATTCAAGTTAATTTCGATTATCTACAATCTACCTCAGCACAAACTGGCGAAGTGACTTCTCATACTGTTAGGAACCCTGAGACAGACACTGGTCAATTATGCCCTGAAAGGGAGCTTCGAACTCATCGACTGATAGTGCAAAGTTAATATTTGACGGTCGCTGAAAGCCTCGTTGAATATCGAATCAGTGTAGATCATTCTACTTATAAATGTAACCGTTTTCACTTCATGTGACTGCGCACACCGCAACAAAATGTCGCCTCTAAACCAACTCTCCGTCCTGGGACATATAATATGCCATCCAATGTTTACAATGAAGTTCAAGGCAAAAGATTCACCTAATTCGATGAAGTGTTCAGTGCACGTCTTCTAAGTACAATCCTAGGAAGGATTTTCATTGTCCACTGAGAAAGTAAAGTGGATCAATATATTGCGGAGAGCGTGCGAACCGCCTCATCGTGATCACCAACAGCTGACAGCCAATAGCAAGTTGATATACCGATAGAAAAATTGAATTTTGGTTTTATGAATTTACGTTTTGCGCCGAAAATAGAAAAACAAAATAGCCTGTCATTTTCAGATACATTGATCGAAGGCTAATTTAAGCACTCCTTAAATCGCTCAATCTACGGAAATTTCAATTGAGCAGGGTAGTATTCACGATACCATAGTCTGACACCAGCTGAGATGAAGCGGCGGTGGGTAAGAAACCTGTACAATCAAGCTGAAAAATACTGAGCACATTCGACATTGGAGACTCTCCAGATGGACCTAGTTTGCGACATGTTTGGTATCCGTAAGGAAGATGGTCAAAGGTAAGGTATAATCAGTACGAGCAAACAAGTTTTGGTAGCTACGTTTACATGAAACCTTCTGGAATCAATAACTTCAGTGATGACTGGCTTCATTAGATTGACACACATGCGCTGGCATCCATATTTTCAATAACCTTCAGTGTAGACATTGCCAACGCATGATTTAGGGTTCTGATAAAGCTCTTTGCTTGATTATTCGAATGAAGTCAGTTTGGCATTGTTTGGGCTGAAGAATACCGTTAGCACCATAAAACTCCTTTGAGCGCACAAGAATGAAACGCGTTTTAATGGGTCCCCAAAACATCGAATGATTTTGCCTGATTTTTAAGGTAACCGCTATATCAGATGTAATAGCAACCGATAGAACGAAGCAGCATGAGTGCACTACTCCTCAACTAAGCCCGGTACACGTGCCTTCCAATAAGGATACAACAGTAGGAATGTCAAAGATAAAAGCATGCCGGTACTGACAAGTAGTCAATGGTCATTAGGGATACAAGCAAGTTTGAACGTGACAACAAGGCAGAGGAAGTATCAACGGAACGATCACGTGGAAACACAAACGTTAGGTTGTGGCCCAGACTGTACTCCGAGAAACAGACAACGTTTGATTTGGATAACAAGATTTATGACCTATTGGACCGATAGAAAAAATAGGTGGTTCTATAGAAAACTTCCAAAACTTTTGTTTGTCTCAGCGAGTTTCAGTCGTTACGGAGTGTTGGAAAATCGGGTGACCAACTCCGACTGTAAGGTGGTCTTCAGCGAACGAGTCCGGTCCTTAAGTTGACGTCTAAATATTCCTGATGAGTAGTCGAGTATTTGGTTTATTTTCAAGTTGACCATCACTCACATTCGACCGCAGCCTTCGCATTCAGATAGACTTTCCAGCCAACCTATTTCGAAAAGAAGCACTAGACTCGAGTTTCGCTCTCATTAGAGCTCGTCAGTAGTGCATAT